>PVJX010012983.1:0-48707 GCA_004027295.1 Dolichotis patagonum | reverse complement strand
GGTCATCCATCTTACCCATGCAAATATACATGCAATTATATCAAAAGGGTAAAATTAAACACAATAAAACAGAACAAAGCGGATCACAAGAAAGCAATGTAAGAGACATAAATTTCAAAACTAGACAATCGGAGATATTCACTCTCTATCATATTGACTCTTGTTTTGGTCCAAATAGTTGTCCATATTGTCACATGCAAGGAATTCACATGAAACAACCTTGTATGGAATTGATCTGAGCAGGATGAGGAGGGCATTTCAAGTCTTCAAGACCAGACATTAGGGAAGCCAAGAATGGCTGTCATAGTGTCTCTCATTCTTCTCAAAACAGCTGTCCATACCTTAATGTGTGTTGAACTTACACAAGGCAAAGCGAGCTAAGATCACTTTGAACAAAAAGTGATAGTTTTGCTGGACTTCACATCATGACATTATGGAATCAGCACTGGGTATTGTAATGTCTCTTTTTCTTCAAAGTAGTTGTTCATTTCAACATGTGTTATATAGTTGGTTCTCGTAAATTGTTTATAAGCTCTACACCTGCATGAGTCTCTACACATATATCTATCATTGCTATATTAGCAGGAAAAACAAAACAAAGCAAGATAAAACAAAACAATTCCTAGAAAAGCATGAGGCAGAAAAGTCCCATAAAACCACAATACAAGGTGATCTACAATGGTTACCAGGGTGTCTCAGCTATTTGTTGTTGTTGCTGTCTGTTTAGGGACTGTGTTAATTTGCTGGGGCTGCTATAACTAAGTGTTAGAGCTAGGTGGCTTAAACCACAGAAATTTATTGTCTCACAGTTCTGTGTTTTTTTTTTTTTTGTGGGAGGGCAAGGTCTTTCTGTATAACTCAGGCTGGCCTTGAACTCACTGTATAGTCCAGGCTGACGTCGAACTCATGGCAGTCCTCTGTCTCAGCCTCCTGAGTGCTGGCATTACAGGCATGCGCCACCACGCATGGCGTGTCACAATTCTGGAGGTTAGAAGTTCAAAACAAAGTATCACATGGATTTTTTCTAAAGACTATGAGAATGGCTGTCTTCGTGTTCATGTTTTTCTCCCTGGAAGCACATTTTGTCAACAAATTTCTCCTTTTCAGTGTGTTTGCTGGGATTGCCAACCTGCACACAACCTTCAGGTCACCCAGAAGGAAGTGATACGATCTTCCTCAGATCTTTCCTGGGCGTTTATGTATGTAGCCATCTAGATTCCCAGGTATTGGGACTTTTCAAAATTCCCTCTGGAGGTCTCATTCTACAGCTTTTCCTTTTAGGATTTTCAATCATCCTCATGAGTAAAAATACGTATGGGGTTTTTGTCTTTTTTTTTTCTTTTTTTGAGACATGGGCCTGTTACGTAGTTCAGGCTGACTTTGAACTAAGTATGTAGCCTAGGCTAGCTTCAAACTCAAAGCAATTCTCCTGCCTCAGCCTACCAAATGTTGGGATTACAGGTGTGCACCATCACATCTGCCTTTGGTCAGTTTCTTCTTGTATCATTGTCTTAGGCAACTGCAGTGTAAAACAGTTGCTACTGGTTACTTTTGACAGATTCCCTGGGACATTGGATTGTTTTCGTTGAATGAGCTCTGAAGTCAGAGACAAGTCTAGCCAGATTTTCTAGAGAGTTGCCAAATAGGTCAAATAGTGACAATTCTGGGGTCGACATTTAAAATCTCTCCTTCCATCTTTACAAATTGATATAAATAGAGTAAATTACCCATGATAGTGCTAAATAGGTCTTTTAAGTTTCTAGATGTGTTTTGTGCTTCATGTAACTTCGTTATAAATGGGCCACAGATAGACTGAAGACCCTACTTAGAGCAGGCACAATCTTGTCAAAAGCCAAAACTGCAACTGGTTTACTAAGGTCTCAATTGGCTTTATTTGCAGTTGCCTTTATTGGCAACATGTCATCCCGTAAAATCAAGTGTTCTGGTGGGCTGAGCAGAGGAGGTTAGTTTTATACATACAGAAAGGCTTAAAAAAAGCAGGAACAAAAAATAAAAGTCAGACCAGTCATTTCTGAGTTACTTTTCTTGTAAGTTGGGAGATATAACAATAGCAAAGTAACTGGTTGGTTAACTTTATTTACTTTTGGCAAGATTTAAAGAATGTAAGGATGGAAGCAATAGAAATTGGCTAGTTTGAGAATTTTGGCTATCTTTCTTGCCTGATTTCTTGGAAGGTCAGGTAACAATACTGTTTTGATTTGGGGATGTGGGACTTTAGCATGGGTGACTACATTTTGATTTTTTAGTCTGCTCTGTTGGGTTCTGGTATGGAGCTTAGTCCAAAACAGTAGCTTCCTATTTTAATTTAGCACACTGAAAGTATTAACTCCTTTAGGAATAGTTTTATTTCATTTTAATTTCTTTGTGACAACAGCTGTGGGAAGGATGTCTCTCAGGCAGGTCTCCTTGGTACTTTCGACAGCCATCTGGCAAGACTCCTCTGTAGTCTACTAGGACTCTGAAGGTGTTGGTCACAGATGATTTACCTGGCTGTACAGAGTTCATACCACCATATTTGCTGAGTGGTGACCCTGCCTGTCCTGTGATGAGGGAGTGAAGAGCAGAAATATGAATCAGTGATTGTGTTCCAGTATGATGAATGTTTTAGCTGGAAGTTAGGTTCTTGGAGAGTGCTCAAAGGCTTGCCTGAAAATTGGTCCAGAAGTCGTCAGTTATATCCCTAGCCCCTGTAGGATCATTTCAAGTAACAAAGTATACTCACATCACCTAGGAAATCCCTCTAGGTTTTAACTTTATGCTAGGAATTAGAGACTAGACCAGATGTATTTTTTAGATATACTACACCTTAGTGTAGGGGGTGCCTTTGCATGTGTTTCATACGCTCTAGAGAAGTTTTTTGACCTTTCGCACTTAATTGCATATATGTTTGGGGTTTTTCAGTTTACAGTGTAGCAAAGGAGAAAGCAGCTTTCCCTGCAGCAAGGTGAGCATTTGAGCAGCACACACTTAGTCTGACTGACAGGGATAGCTATTCTGCTTTTGGAAAGTTACCTGGAATCTGGCAGTTTGTCATGCTTTGAGAGTCTCTGGATTGGAGGGGCTCACAGGCAGGCCTCTCTTCCCTCATGCTGCCCTGACAATGGTATGGAAATGTGGAGATAGCATCTTCTCCTGTAGTGACCTTGGTGGGAGGTGCTTTGCCTGTGGGAAGCCTCAGGTAATGACTGTGAGGTCCACTGGGAAGGCCTGAGTCCTTTTTACACTGTAGGAAAGGGAGGTACCAGTGTAAAATGTGTGGGTTGTGTGATTAAACCAAAGAAGCTCCAGAAACAGAAGTGGCACTGTTCTCTTTTCACAAAACTTGGGGGTGACTCCTTTGTGACATTTTGTTGCCTTTTAGGTGAGTTGGTAGATTCACAGTCATTTGAAAATTTAGCATCAGTAACCAGGTGCTTTCTAGCTTCTTTAACTTATATTTTCTTTTTTACACAGAGTTAAGTTCACTTTTTAGTATGGTTCTATCACTTTTTATATTGGTAATGGAAACAGCAGGGACTTTATCACTGAGCTACATCCTCAGCCCTTTTTATTTTTTATTTTGGTACAGATTCTTGCTAAGTTGCCCAAGCTGGTCTTGGGATCCACCTACCTCAGCCTGTGGAGTAACTGAAATTACAGATCTTTGCCACTACACGCAACTCAGTTCTGTGACTTGACAAGTGCATAGAGTACTTGTATGTAACCAGTACCACAATTGACACAGAATATTTCTGTCCTCATACTTTTTCTGGCTGCCCATTACAGTCACACCCCCAGTCTGTATCTGCCAACAGCACTGGAATAGCTCCTGCAGTTTTAACTAGTTCCAGAATATCTTACCAGTGGAGTTATATTGTAGGTAGCCTTTCAACCTGGCTTCTGACTTAATATAATTCATCAATGTTAATATGTGTGTCTGTAGGCCATTTTTACTGATGAGTAGTTGCCACCAGATAGTTGTATCATAGTGTCTTTCCATTCTCACTTGGGAGACACTGGCACGTTTCCAGTTTTTAGTGATTAGGAATAGAACTGCTATGAGGTTTATGTATGATTGTTGGGATTGATTTCTCTTGAGTAAACACCTAACACTAGGTTGCCAGGTAGGATAACAGGTATATATTTAACTTGGGTTGCTCTTGTACATTTCTTATTCTTATTAATCTTGTAGGACTGTGGAGGTATAGTTTGTTTCTGGGCTCTTTTCTGTCCGGCTATGTTTGTATTTTTCCCTCCCTCCCTCCTTTTCTTCCTTTGTTTATTTATTCCTCAAATCCATTTTATTTCAAGGAGAAAAAGAAAAACTAAAAATTTCAAAACACATCATTTGAAGGCAGCAATGGTACATACGTTGTGCATTGTCATCCCCACATCATTCACCCAGAACAAAGATATCTGTGTTCAATTGTTTGAACAATACCAGCACAAACTTTTATCTTCAGTGAACTCAGAGAAATTAGTAGTATAACTATCTTATTTTTTATATACATATACATACACATACACATTTTTTCAGCTTCTTGCTGAGACTACAATGTTTACACATGTGTGTCTTACTTATTTCACTAATGAACATAGTCTCCAGTTGCATCCATTTGCCTATACAAGTTTGTTTATCCTTCTTTATGGCTGAATAGTACTCCAATGTATAAAAATACTATATTTTTTTATCCATTCCTCAGTCAGTGAGCATTTAGGTTGTTTCCAAATTAAGCTTTTACACTATTACACTATTATAAATTGTGCTGCTATAAACGTGAGTACACATATATCACTGTGGTATGATGTTTTTAATTCTTTTGCGAAGATACGGAGAAGAGGAATACCCGGGTCAAATGGGACCTCCAATCCTCTAGTTTTTTAAGGACTCTCCACACAGTGGTTGCACCAGTCTATACTCCCACCAACAGTGGAGAAGGGTTCCTTTTTCCCCACAGCCCTCCAGCATTTGTTATTGGTTGATTTCTTGATACTGCCATTCTTTCTGGGGTAAGGTGGGATCTCAGTATTGTTTTAATTTGCATCTTTCTAATGACCAGTAAAGTTGAACATTTTTTCACATACTTTTTTGCTGTTCATATTTCTTCATCTGAGAAGTGTATATTTATCTCAGATGTCCATTTTTGGATTGGGTCTTTAAATCTGAGAACTGACTTTTTTGAGTTCTTTATATATTTTTGATAGTAATCCTTTGTCTGTGGAACAGCTGGCAAACATTTTTTCCCATATTGTGGGTTGTATCTTCATTCTGTTGGTGGTTTCTCTTGTTGTACAAAAGCTTTTCAATGGGATGAGATCACAGTTGTTGATTCTTTGTGATAGTTTCTGTGCAGTTAGGGTTTTGTTCATAGTCTTTGCCTGTACCAGTGTATTCAAGAGTTTCACCTACTCTGTCTTCTAGGTAGTTTAATATTTTTGTTTTAATACTAAGATCTTTGTTCTATTCTGATTTTAGCTTAGTACATCGTAAAAGATATGGGTCAAGTTTTAATGTTTAGCATGTAGAGAGTGAGTTTTTTCAGCATTATAAAGAGTCTATCTCTCTTCCAGTGAATGGGTTTGGCACCTTTGTCAAAGATAAGGTGGCTTAGTGTGTCTGAAGTTGTTTCTTCATCTTCTAATCTGTTCTATGAATCTTTGAATCTGTTTTTTGCCAGTACCACACTGTTTTGTTTTGTTTTTATCATAGTAGCTTTATAGTATAATTTCAAGTCAGGGATTGTGGTGCTCCCTGTCTTGTCATTGTTGCTATTCTAAAAGGTATTGTTTCCCTGATTTCTCTTTCAGTGAGTTTGTTATTCACGTACAGGAAGGCTATTGATTTTTGAGTGTTGACTTTGTAACCAGCTATGTTACTGAATTTGCTTATTAAATCTATAAGTCTTTTGGTGGAGTTTCTGGAGTCTTCTAAGCAGAGTGCCATGTTATCTGCAAATAACGGTAGTTTAATTTCTTCCTTTCTTACCTTCATTCCTTTTATTTCTCTTGTCTAATTGCTCTGGTTAACGTTTCTGGGACAGTGTTGAATAAGAGTGGAGACAATGGACATTCTTGTCTTGTTCCTGATTTTAGATTTTAGAGTGAAAGCTTTCAGGTTTTGTTCATTCAGTGTGATGTTGGTTGTTGGTTTGTCATAGATTGCTTTTTGTAATCTCCCCTGGAAATTTCTATTCCAATTTTCAGTAAGGCTTTTTTTTTTTTTTTAATGAATGGGTGCTGGACTTTTTTTCAAGTCCAGCACCCATTCATGAAAAATGAATGTCAAATGAATTGTCAAAATTTTTTTCTGCGTCTGTTGAGATGATCGTATGATTTTTGTCCTTGGCTCTGTTAATATGGTGGATTACATTTATGGATTTAGGTATGTTAAACCATCCCTGCATCCATGGGATGAATCCCACTTGATCATGGTATACAATCTTCTTGACGATTTGCTGCAATCTGTGTGCCAGTGTCTTACTGAGGATTTTTTGCATCAGTGTTCATTGGGGAGATTGGCTTGTAATTCTCTTTCTTAGTTGAGTCCTTCTCTGATTTGGTATCAGGGTTATGCTTGCGTTCAGGAATGAATTTTAAGTATTGATTCCCTTTCAATGTCATTAAAGAGTTTGAGAAGTAATAGTGTTAGATCTTATTTAAATTTCTTGTAGAATTCAGCAGTGAATCCATCAGGGCCTGGGCTTTTCTTTGTTGTCAGGTTTTTAGTTACATCTTTAATTTCATTTATTGATATTGGGTTATTTAGGATTTTTATATCTTCTTGATTCAGCTTTGGTAATTCATATGTATCTAAGACTGTCCATTTCTTCTGTATTTTCCATCTTAGTAGAATACAAGTTTTCAAAGTAAGTATAGATGATCTTCTGGATTTCTTTTTTCTTTTTTTTTTTTAATTTTTGTTTTATTTTAAAGGGGGTGAAATTAAACACAACAGAACGGAACAGAACGGGACATAAGAAAGCATAAATTTCAAAGCTAGACAACCAGAAATCTTCACTATCTGTCATATTGTCTGTTGTTTTCTTCCAGATGGTTGTCCATATCTTTGCATACAGGGAGCTCATACCAAATAACATAGCCAATCTTTTCACAAGAGTGTAGTTAACTGGCTCCCACTTGCTAAGGGGGGGGGCGACACGGCACAGGGGACAGGACGACATGAGATGTTTGATTCTCAGCCCGAGCGCAGGCGGGCTCATAGCCACCCCCCAGAGAGGGGAGGAGTTCCTTGTTCTTCTCACACGCTGAGTCAACTGCACAGTGCAGGTCCTGACGTGCCAGGGTCTCTCCTTCAGGCCGCCGAAAGTCTGCCACACTCACAGCCGCCCCCCAGAGAGGGAAGGAGCTGAGCTCCTTGTTCTCCTGGCACCCCAAGTGAACTGCATGGTGCAGGTCCTGAGGTTCCAGGGTCTGTCTTCTTCGGGCTCCTGGAAGTCTGCCACACTCACTTGCTATTTCTTTCTGATGAATTGACCATTCCATTTCCAAAGTTTTGAAATGGCCAACAGACCACAGAAAGAATTCTCTTTAGGCTCCTGTTTGAAACCAGCAGCTATAGCAATCTGTTGGCCTTGCTTCAGGGCCATGATCTTCTGGATTTCTACAAGGTCTGTTGTGACTTTGCCCTTTTCATTCCTAATTGTGTGGATTTTAGTCTTTTCTTTGCTTTTTTTGATAAGGTTGGCTAAAGTTTTATCAGTTTTATTTAATCCTTCAAAGAACCAACTCTTTGATTCATTGATTCTTTGTATTGTTTTTTAAGTCTCCAGTGTGTTAATTTCTGCTCTGATCTTTACAATTTCCTCTCTGGTACAAGCTTTTGGCTTAGTCTGCTCTTTTTCTAGAAGTTTGAGGTTCATCGTTAAGTTGTTTATATGCGCTTACTCTGTTTTCCTAGTATGGGTATTTATTGTTATAAATTTCCCTCTTAAGATTGCTTTCATTGTGTCCCACAAGTTCCAGTATGTTGTATTGTTATTATCATTCAACTGTAAAAACTAACTAATTTTTTTCTTAATTTCATCTGTGTTTATGAAGTTCTTGTGATTTTGATTTCCTTTGGCATAGATTTCCAATTTGATTGCACTGTGGCCTGACAGTAGGCATGGGATGGGATAATTTCTGTTCTTCATTTATATCACAGCATCTTGATACCTTGAAATCTTGAAATTAGCATGAATCCTCTAGCTTTGTTCTCAAAAAATATTTTTTTAATCATTCTAGCTCCTTTGTCTTTCTATTAAAATGTTTCTAATAGTGTCTTTTTTTTTTTTTTTTTTTTTTTTTTTTTTTTTTTTTTTTTTTTTTTTTTTTTTTTTTTTTTTTTTGGTACCGGGGATCGAACTCACAACCATGTGCTTGCAAGGCAGGCGCTTACGCTGCTGAGCTAAATCCCCAGCCCTATCTTGGTTTTTTGAGGTAGGGTCTCACCATATACTTTAGGCTGGCCTTGAACTCACATTGATCCTCCAGCCTCAGCCACCCAAGTGCTGGGATTATGAGTATGCACCATCACACCCTTAACAGTGTAATAGTTTTTAGAGTCAGTGTGGATTCCAGTTAAAATTTCTGTGAAAAGCTGGATGTGATAGCTCCCATGCCTGGAATCCCAGCACTTGGGTGGCTGAGGCAGGAGGATTGTTACAAGTTCAAGACTAGCCTGGGCTTCATTATAGTGAGTTCAAGGCCAGCCTGAACCACATAACAAGACCACGTCTCAAAAAAAAAAAAAAACACTACTGAAATTTTGATTGGAGTGTTGATCTGTAGATGATTTGGGTAGAATTGTATGTGTGTCTCAAAAGGATTGGGGGGGGGGACGGACTGGGGAAATTGCTCAGTGAAATGGCCCTGGGTTCAAGCCTCAGTATTGCAGGGAGACAAAGGGAGAGGTGTAGATACTGGGATTGGTTTAGGCTGGCTGGCTGTGCACTCAGTGTCTTTGTTACACTGTGCTCAGGAGTGTGAGGCATGGTGGGCCATGGAGATGGGCAGCTGGGCAGTAAGGGTAAGAGTGGCTTTTATACTTAGTGGCTTTCTAGCAGGGCTATGGAGAATAAGGGAAGGAGAAAAGATGATAAGTATCTAGGGAAAGCATATAGCAGGGCTCTGCTCTGACCTCTGAGCCTGTGAGCCTTGTCAGAACTCAATGAGCATCTGCTTTGTGTTGTAGTATTTTAACCACATCAGTATCGAGGATTCTCGCGTCTATGAGCTGACCAGCAAGGCCGGACTGTTGTCTCCATATCAGATCCTCCATGAGTGCCTTAAAAGGTAGGGTGGATAGCACCTCCTCTCCTGAGTCAGGTCATTGAGCTCTTCCTGGGTGTCTCACATCCTTGCTGACTCCTTGTCCCAAAGGAAGTCATTTTTCACTTTTCCTGGTTGCACTGTGGCCCCCTTGGCACTGGCTGTCAGGCAGACTCTGATAGCAAATGTGAATTGAAGCAAGTGTGAGAGAGTTCCCTCCTTATCATCTGAGAAGCAGTTTTGGGAGAGGGTTGACCTTTCCCTCAGCAGTTAACAGACTTTACCAAAACATACCTTTGCAGAGGTTACCATTTATACCTCCTCCATTGATGTCATCTTGTTTTGTTTTCTCTTAAAGAAACCATGGGATGGGTGACACATCCATCAAGTTTGAAGTGGTTCCTGGGAAAAACCAGAAGAGTGAATATGTCATGGCATGCGGCAAACACACAGTGCGCGGGTGGTGTAAGGACCTATCTCTCCCGTTACCTGTACAGGCTAATGTACTTTCAGATGATCACAGGATGGGGGTGGGGGCAGCACTGGCCTTATGCCACTGTGGCTTGTTCATCTGGTATATTGTCTGGTGTGAATCTTGAATCCCATCTGTGTGTGTTGCCTGCCACATACACCTGAGGCTGGACTAGTCATCCTACCTGTATGGCTCCCTCCTGTCCTGTTCCTGCCTCCATCAAGCTCCAGTCCCTGTGGTGGGAATGGGGCTGATCTCCTGGAACAGCTGGCAGAAGTTCCTAGCAATGAACCAGCCATATCCCTCTGCCTCTGCATTCTGGGCTCTGTGGGCATCATCTGTATTCTGCTTACTTTTGTTTCAGAAGAAACCATTTTTTAAAAGCTTAGTTAGAGCCAAGTGTGGTGGCAAAATGCCAGTACTCTGGGAAGATGAGGCAGGAGGATTGCAAATTTGAGCCCAGTCTCAGCAATTTAGTGTCTAGTGAGACTGTCTCAAAATAAAAGGGAGTGAAGGGCCTAGCAATGTACTTTAGTGTGAAATTGTGGGTTTAATTCCCAGTACAAAAAAAAAAGCTTACTTAAAGCCAGCTGTGGTTGTATACATCTGTGAGTCCCAGGTCCTTAGAAAACTGAAGCAGAATTACTTGAGACTGCAAGCAAGCCTAGGCAACATAGGCTTGTATAAGAACTCACTTCTATAAGTAAACTCCATATGACTGTTACAAGGACAAACTTGATTGATGGGAAATTGCAGGATCACATCAGACCTAGGTGTACTTGCTGCTTATGAGATTTCCCTGCACCCTGCAAACTCCAGTCCTCACTGATGGCTATTCAACAGGTTAGGGGAGTGGGAGTTGCTCTGCTGAGTTGCTGGGACACATGGCCAACCTGAGCCCTGGCTTCTGTCTGTCTCAGGCCTTTTGCCAGTTGTAGCTGGTAGCCTTGGGCACATACTGTCACCTGAGCCTCTGAAGGGTTGTGGCCGAGTCTTACTCTCAGGGATGAGAGTCTCGGGAATCTAGAACATTAGTGGAACACTGCCCACTTCCTGGAGAATGCCCCAGTTGGCCCATAGGGTGCTGGGAAAGTGCAGAAGTGACAGGTACCCTCTTATCTGGGTGAGATGGCTGTGTGAACACTGGGTATTTGTGACTTCCTCTCCACCTTTGCACTTCTTCACAGGTAAGAATAAAAGAGTTGGAAAACAGCTAGCCTCTCAGAAAATCCTTCAGTTGCTACATCCACATGTCAAGAACTGGGGGTCTTTGCTGCGCATGTATGGCCGTGAGAGCAGTAAAATGGTTAAACAGGTAATTGGACTCCTCATCAGGTCTTAGCACTGTTGCCCTCTTCTCTGCTTCTTGCCCCAGGGCTTGCTGTCAAGGTTGAAGTTTGGTAGTACTACTCTTTTTGTTTGTTTGTTTGGTTGGTTGGTTGGTTTTTTGAGACAGAGTCTTAACTGTGTAGTTCACGTTGGCCTTGAGCTCCTGTGTATCCCAGACTGGCCTTGGACTCTTGGTGATGCTCCTGCTTCAATCTCCCAAGTGCTGGGGTTACAGGTGTGCATCACTGTGCCTGGTTAGTAGCACTGCTCTTGCTCATGGCTGCCTCTCTGCTGTGCTATACTTGTGACTATACAGACAAAGCGTAAGGTCACCCAAACCTGTTGTCAGTGATGAGTAGAGTGTGTTTGGTGAGAGGGCTCAGGCTTGGTGCTGTGACCAGTAGAGAGGTAGCTGGAGCATAAGATAGGGCTGCAAGGCCAGGCAGCAGAGGCTGACATTGAGCATGCCCTGGTGCTGAGGTCTATGAAGTCTTGGGAGCCGGGCCCTTAGCTCTCCTTGGGGCATTGTTCGCTTACATTTAGTTGAGCACTCCCAGGGGCACCTGAATAGTGTATTGGTTTTCATGGTTTTTGCCCAGATGTTGAAGTATAAACCATTGCTTCAACCTAAGGGGTGGAGGGAAGTACTGGGATGTGAGTGCTGACATTTTTCATTTTTTCCCCTAATGTTTGCAGAAACCATCTGGTTCATTGGCATCCCAGTCAGTAGAGGGGTACTAGGTGTGAACAGGTTGGGGCTGCAGGTAGGGTTATCCTGAGGACTTTTTGGGCCCTTGAAGTACCCTTCTTTGGCTGAGCCAGGGGCCAGGAGCAACACAGTTCCCTTTGAGATTTTCTGAGACCATAGTCTGGGCTCTGTGCTCTGGGATTGATAAGGAAAGATCCAGGAGCCACATAAGGCATCCTTGTATGTTAAAGAACTAAAGAATCAACCTCTTGTTCTTTTTTCCCTCCTTTTTCCTTTTTTTCTCCCTCTCTTGATGGTGCTGGGGATTAAACCCAGGGCCTCATGTATGGTAGGTGTGTTGGCTACTTTTTCTCATTGCTGGGACAAAATACCCAACCCTCAAAATTAGGGAAGGAAAGGTTTATTTAGCCTATAGTTTGGGGAGGTTTCAATCCATACTTAGCTGATTTCAAGACTGGGTGGCATGGCTAAAGGGCAGCTGTCCATGATAGCTACAAGTGATGAGAGCAAAAAGGAGAAAAGCACGCCTCCTTCCCTCTCTTATATTATATGCTGGCTACTTGGCCCTGGACCAATGCAGTATTCACAACGTCAATCCCAGCACTAGATAACAAAGCAATTACAAACCTTAGACTCAGCCACTTTTGAAAGACCCACTCCCCATAACTGCATGAGACTTTGGGGGGACTTTTAAACAACATTTAACAGTAGGGAAACACTCTATCACTGAGTTATACCCGCAGCCCCAGGATAGAGGTTTTTTGGTAAACAAGTTAAAATGTAGGTAAAGTTTGCCTCTGTCTTCGCTTGGTAGTCCAGAGCTAAGATTGAGGAAGAGAAAGGAAGCCTTGCTTTGCCCTGTGGAAATCTACCTCAGCTAATAGGAGGGTAATCTCAGCCTGGCACATACACATTGCAGGAAGAGCTCTGGCTTCCTAAGGCACAGTGAGTACCCTCAGTCATGGCCTTCGAAGAGAATGGGCTGATCATCAGCTGATCCTGCTCTATAAGTTGGGAATGGTGCAGAGTTCAGTGTCTGGGGCTGCTGTGCTGTGCTATGTTTGGCCAGCAGTGTGCTGTCTCTGTTAGCTGTGGTCACTAATGAGGGCTCCTGTCACAGTGAGTGCCTGGCTTATTCCTTTGTCCAAGGCAAGTGGAAGAGTCTGTCCATAGAGGAGGCAGAAGTGGATGGTGTGACTAGGAAGCTTTGAACTACTACCTACACTGTGCTGCTGTCATCAAGCCAGGAACCATAGTGGGCAAAAGTCAGGGTACAGTTGCAGGGCCACAGTACCTGGTTGCCATGTGCCTACTCAGCCCTGGCGTTCTAGGTTCACAGGGCCGTAGGTTACACTGCTGCCAGGCAGTCCTGAAAGTGAGCTTTTGTATTCCTCAGGAGACCTCGGACAAGAGTGTTATTGAGCTGCAGCAGTATGCCAAGAAGAACAAGCCTAACCTGCACATCCTGAGCAAGCTCCAGGAAGAAATGAAGAGGCTAGCTGAGGAGAGGGTGAGCCCTGTCCCATGCCTATGGTCTTGTTTTGCATACAGCTGTGGAGAGACACTGGACCCCAGGAATCCATCCCTGACCTTCTGGCACCCAGAAATGCCTATATCTGTCTTCCAGATGAAATCACCCTTTTTCTGAGCTCCAATATGTGTGATGCTTTTGTGAAATGCTGTTATTTTTAGTTAAGTTAGAGAGGTGGCAGGCCAGTCTACCAGCAGATGAAGGGCACAGTGGACATAAGGTGACTATAGGTCAACTTGGAGCCAGTTGTTCAATAAGGGTAGGAATGGTACACAGTCAAATAGCCCAAGGAACTCCAAAAGGGTACAAAATAGTTGAACCTGGGTAGGACTTAGTCCTGCTGAAGCTTTCTAAAACCACCATTGCTGCTCCAACTCCATATGGGTCCCACCAGGCTGGTAGTGTATACCTTGTCCCTAGACCATGACCAAGGTGCTACTCACAACCTGCCTGGACTTTGGGCTAGATTTTTTTAGTTCTGCCATCAGACTAGGCTATATTCAAACCTTGAGGATTAGATAGATACCTGTGCTGATAGCCCACTCAGTCTGGGAAATGGAGTGTTCTTGCCCTCAAATGAGTTGGCCTTGTCTCCCTGGAGCTAGCAGGTCTGTCCAGCCTTCCCCTATCGGAAGATGGATTGTGAAGCCAGAGGACAATAGGTCCAGGCTACAGTTACCCCTGCTGGGGAGAACACAGGCCAGGGTGAGAAATATTTCCCCAGGGGCATGAATTCCAGGTTGTTGCCTCATCAAAATTCTTCACTTCTAGGTCTGTGCTGCAGGGAAGGGGTGGTATTGAAGTGCTGTGCCATAGTGTTTTAGGGAGGCCCTCTGCTATCCTGGCCCACTCCTCACTCGGGCCTTCCCTCTTAGCCAGACATCACAAGCACCAGAGCACAGGGGTCCATAGTGTTTTCCTACTGGCCCATCCCCATCCTGTCCCTGAATTAGCCTCTTACCTTATAAGCTCTCCTGCCAGCATCTGTAACCTTTGTTGTTTTTCCAGGAGGAGACTCGAAAGAAGCCCAAAATGTCGATTGTGGCATCTGCCCAGCCTGGTGGTGAACCCCTGTGCACTGTGGATGTGTGAGGTAGGCAGCGCTGGCTGGGGCATGGGGGCCACCAGCAGTGCTGCCAGGAAATCAGCAGCCCCACACCACCCGTTCTTCAGTGAGGGGCCTCCAACCCAAGTTCCTTCTCTGGCCAGTGTACCTGGTCCCAGGCTCTGATACATGGGGATAGCCATGGTCACATCATAAACATATCAAGCAGCAGTTTTACCCTAGAAGCTGCTCCCAGGTCTAGATGGTTGTGTTTCAGGATCACCTCCAAGCGATCACACACATGAAAGCTGATAGCCTAGACAGCTGTAGACCCTGCTCATGTGTACCCGATACAGACTGTTTCTGTGAAGGTTTTCATGAATTTTGGTATGTAATATGCACTGACAAGAAATGATACTTGGATGACAGGTGAGATGCAAAAAGACAGTCAAGTCCTGTGACCATAGTTCACTTGTGATTCCAAGTTGCCCAATGCCCAGGGCTCCCTTAGAGCAACTGAAGAAGACCTGGTCAGAAGGTGCACGCAGCAATCCAGTCCTTTGTCATCTGCCTTCTGTCTTTTCCCCCTTTCTCTGAAAATGTTATAACAGAAAGGAATATTTGAGACCATTTTGATTTAAAATAAATGTGATTTTAGCACCAGAACTACTTTTCAGAGATTGTGGGCAAATCATCAAGGTGGCTATTTTCCAATTGTGACCCATGGTGCCATTGAGGAGCATATCTGGCCAGTGTCCCTATGTGTCACTCTGGTCTGCTGCTGGGCTGCAGTCCAGTTTTCTGATCAAATCTTTGTGCACTGATGCCACCTCCCTGGACACTAAGGCCTCTGCCTTCACTGGCCTCCAGCAACAGTTTTTTACAAAGATTTTTGCACACTTGAGTCCATCTGTCAATTTCTAAAGCTTTTATGATATTTTAGAATTTGAAAACTTTTACAGTAAGACTAGCAAGTAGATTGAGAATCATGTATTTTAAGCAAGTGGATTTAACAGGAAACATAGACCTTCAGTGCGGTCTGTCATTGATCAAGAGCTGGCTAAGTATGTGATCAGCAGTTGCCCTTCCTACTGAGCAGCCTCCCTGGATTTCAGGGGCAGCTGCCATGTGCAGTCAGGTTCAGCTGCCACCCTTGGTCATTGGGTGGGCCCTGTGAATGGGTGCGGTAGTGGTATATTCCTTCTCAAGCTCCAGGCACATAGGTGTTTTCAGGGCTCTGGTGGTGATAGCCAACTGAGCATTATCCCCACGTGTCTGGGAGCCACATGCTCATGGGTAAAAGCCCATCAGACACAGAAGCCCAGCATTGGGCCACACCCTCAAGTTCCACAAGACCTGTTTCCACTGTATCCTGCAGATGGTGTTGATGGCGTGTGCTGTGAGGAAGACAGAATGTTGGCTGTGCCCAACAGTGTTATCTGTCCCTTACTGCCAGTGACTGAAGGTGGATTCTGTATTGAACTTGAAAAAAGAAATCCCTCTAAACAAATGCTGTAGTTAGACACCTGCTTCTGTCTTGCCTCCTGTCTGCAGCTGTGAATAGTCATTTGCTCATGACTGTTGCCCTTGAAACAGCCAGACTCACCATCATGAACCAAAGCTTTGTGCATATGTGTTACCCTAGAGGCCAGCAAGCTTTGCTGTGGCCTTGCTGGTCCCAGGCATTGCCACAACAGGTGCTCCATGCACTTGCAGTCTCTGGTGTCCTCTGTCTGCCACATGTGGCTGCAAATCCTGTGTGCACATAGCCATGCTGTGGGGCCAAGGGAGCCTGTTACGCTGCTTCTATGTGCTGGGCTTGTGGCTATAGGGTAAGCCTTGATGGTTTGACTACATAAAGCAAACTATCCAAAAGGGAGTGGCTGCTGTTTGTTTCTTCTGACTATGGAAGGCTGCATTTGTGGAGCCTCAAATAAACTGTCTTAGTCTCCTGTGCACTGGGGTGCTCTGCAGGAGCTCAGCTGCAACCCAGTGTGCATGCAGTCTTTGGTCACTATATGCAGGTAGCCTCCCTCCTGAGCTGAGGGCCAGGTTAGCCACAGGAGGGTTTAGACCTTCCCTTAGCTGCAGAGACAACCTTCTACCCTGTGCGCTCTACCCTGACACTCAGTTTGTGCACTGGCATTCTATTAAAAAGCAAGCTTTTTTATGATTCCTCATACCCTTTCAAAGGGCTTAGAGAGGTGCCATGGCAAGCCTGCAGTGTCCACAGTTCTCTCCCTGTGTACGTTGTTAGCTATGCCCAGACCTGGTGGGAAGGATGTTGGCAGGGAGCTGAAGGCCAGACTAGATAAAGGGCAGAGGTTTTAGGTACTCTACCTACCCTGTCCCTTTGCACCCAGAGGGAGGAGCCCTTGCATGCCCAAATCGTGGCTTTTAAGAAAGAAACACCCTTAGTTCAGCAGTTGTTTATTCTGTCTTCACAACTTGGCTATTTTAAAAAGGATTTGGGGTGGGGACAGGCAGGCTGCAGGAGTCTACCCACTTTCAGAACCACAGCCTGTGGCAACACACTAGCTGATCTTAGTGGGGCAGTTGAACCTTGTGTCCTGTATTTGTTTTCTTGAACATCCTAGAATGAGGGAGGCTTTGGGGCCCCCCCAGCTTTTGCCCCATGATGGGCCCTGCTCAGAAGAGCTGGCTTCTGCCTCTCCCAGGGCTTAGGATGAGAGAGAGGCCATAGTTTCCTGTGGAATATCATCAGGGAGCTCTGGTGGAGGCTGGGCTGGAGGTTCTTGGTGCTCCAGGGTCCCTGTACCATTAGGGTACTCTACCCTCTCAAACAGGATGAGCATCTCACAGTGTGGGGTCTGTGGGAATAGGTCCACAGCCATAGCCTTGACTGGTCGGAAGGGAGTGCCCTTCACTCGGTTGGATGGGGCTCTGCAGAGGCTGTGGTAAGAAAAGAGTGCCAAAGTGAGCCCCACAGGCCCAGCCAGCGGCTTTATGGGAGGCGGGTGGGTATTGGGCCCTGGTCCACCCTAGGTCTTTTTACCCCAAAACTCACTCCACAAAGTTGCCCATGGCTGCCCGGGGGTTGCACGAGACATACAGGAGCTTCTTGAGGTTCTCAGCTCTACGGACAGCCAGGATCACCTTGGAATCTGAGAAAGCACAGACACTGGATAGATAAAGGCCCAAAACTGCACAGCCTGCCGGGCCACTCAGCATTAGTGTCCTCTTCTGTATGCTACCTCCCCAGGTGGAAGTTACTCACGTAGGCCTGCTCGGGGTGGGTCCAGGATAGCCACAAGTTGTTGGGAGACGAGTCTGCTCACCAGGGCAGGCACCAGGTCCTCCGCCCTCCCACAGTGGAACTCAACGTTGCTCAACTCTGGAGGTAACACCATAGCTGTCAGTGGACCCTGGGGACCCTGTCAGGGGTAGCCCTAGGAGATAGAGGAGCCTTGGGAATACACTGGGAAGGCATCTGCTCTCCCCATTGGGCAGCTGTGGTGCTGGATCACACAGGTCTAGGTTCTTCTGTGCCCCACTCCTGAGGAGGCTTTGGGAACCATGGGGTGGATCCCAAGTGCAGTGGAGAAGGTACACAGTGAGACTACTACCCACCACCCTGCCCATCTGCTCCATGACCTGCAGGCTCTCACCATTGGCCTGGGCATTTGCTCGTGCATCCTCCACAGCCTCCTGGCTCAGCTCAATCCCAATGACTCTCTTCACCTTCTGAAATGAGAAAGGCAGACAATGTTCCCTTCCTTTGGAATTCTCAGCAAGGAGTGAGGCACAGTAGGTAGCAGAATCAGACTGATGATCACCCTTTGAGCCTTAAAGCAGATAGGCTTACAGGGTAGACGGGGCATCCTCAGCCAATGCAGGAGGGCTCACCTGGGCTACGGCCAAGCCAATGGTGCCGGTGCCACAGCACACATCCAGCACTGTACTTCCCTCATCCAGCTGCGCCCAGTCCTGGATGACTGTGTAGAGCACCTCAGCTGCAGGTGTATTTACCTGAAGGGTGGCCAGAGTTCCCTTAGGTACAGCCCAGAAGCAGGCCTGGCACCCCTTTGCCACCCAGATTACTGGCTTCATCCTGAGTACTACAGCCTGCTGCTCTGGTGCTTGTGCCTCTACTCCACCTCCCAATCCATGATACTGGTGACCACCTAGTCTCCTGGCCAAGATAAGCAACAGCACTTCCCTGTTTACAAAAGGCTTTTCTTCTTAAGTCCCAAGCTTAAGCCTGGGCTCCTGGAGTCCTTTGGCTCTATTCCAGCCCCACTTCTGGCCTTGCAACAGGTCCTTAGCTACTCCAAGTCCTTGTAATTCCTACAAGGGTCTCTCCTTAAAGCTTTCCATGGCAGATGAGGTTGAAACTGTCCCCTACCTGGAAGAAGGCATGAGGGGAAATCCGGAAGGTCAGCCCAAGCAGATCTTCCTGGATGCACTGGTCCCCAGCCACATGCTCCAGGGGCAGGCCCTCTTGGCTGGGGGTCTTTCTGTGGAAGGACAAAACTGTCAAGTGTCACCAGCTCCTATGGGAGCCCATCCTGTCCCCACCTGGGCTTCTCACCGCTGTCCCTCCTCCACGAAGTAGAGGCAGGTCACCCCGCTGGCCCTGCCTGGCCCCTCCATGAAGTGCTGTGCCAGGGAGGCCTTCAGCCCTGCTAGCTCCTCAGGGCTCAGTTTCTGAAGTAATAGTACAAAAGGCCTGTCAGACTATACTGAAGTGACCCTAAGTCAGATACTATACCCAGCAAGGGCACCAGCCTGGTACCTGGGGATGGAAGTAGGCAATGGCCATAGCCTGGCCTCGGCGGCTGGTACGTACAGTCAGCTGCTTCCAGTGACCTGCATAGGTCTCGGGATCATATGCTGAGTATGGGGTGGACCTGTGGGAGACCAAGTGGCCTTAAGCATTCAACATCCATAACGGGTTGTAGCCCCTGTGGTCTGTAGCCAAAGGACAGGCACTCCAGAACTGCCTGGGTAAGAACCATGTTCTCTACCCTTCCCAGGAGACTAGTCCAAAATGCTCACCGGATAAACTCCTGGAAGGCTTTCACCACCCGTTTGGTGGCCTCAGGGATGTGTACCGTGTCAAAGGGTTCTGCCACGGCACATGTTCCACCCTTGTACTTGCTGAGCCGGCAGCCAACAGTATTGTCCTTCCCGTCAACCCCAGTGCCAACCAGAAACTCACACTTATTTCGATATTCAGTCTGCAGGGAGAAAAGCAGCCAGAGAGAGGCAGCCAGATCTTACTCTGGCTGAACAGCACTGGTGCCTGGACACAACACTGTAGTGAGTGACAGACCCCAATTCCTCTATGAGGAGTAGCAGACAAAAGATGAAAGACAATGAATAGTCGTGATGAGACCAAAGACCAAAAAATAAAGAGGGAGAGATGGAAAGAGAGAGCAAAAGCAATGCTTTTCAAAAACAAGATGATGTGCTAGGGTTGTACCTCAGTGGCAGAATGCTTGCTTAGCATGCCTGAGGCCCTGAGTATGATCCCCACAGCACTGCGAAATATAAAACTCAAAACACAGATGGGGTCTGTTGCCACCTCTGTCAAGCCTGACCTGCTGGGGTGATGGTCTGACCCCCTCCAGTGGGCAGCAGGCCTTGTTGTGCTTGTGCCTCTGTGTGAGCAGCCAGGGCAGCAGGGCACGGTTGGTGCTCCCAATTTCTCTGCAGGATGAAGCAGATCTATGGTTGGACTCGGCACACTGCCTCTTACCCATACTGGGCCCCTCCCTAAAGAGCTCACTAGTCCCACTGGTAATGGGCCTAACTGGCCAGCTGTCTGATAAACAGCTTAGATGCTGTGGTAGATACCCCATCTAGTGCACAAGGCACAAAATAAAGCAAAGGGTGCCTTGTGCCCACACTCACTTGGCAAGCCTTTGCAGCACCTGCTCACACTCAAGGCGCTTTCGTTCCAGCTGCTCAGCATAGGGTACTGTCCAAAGCGGGGTCACAATGTCAGCAACTCGTGCTACCAGTGGCTCAACCTCACCCTCCTGCTGCCTCCTCCTGGCCATGGGGTCAGCCTTGGGCCGGGCTAGGCGCACACTGAGTGGGCGGCCTTTCCAGAGGGCACCATGTAACACTCGCAGGGCTTTGTCCCGCTCAGCAGCGCTGCGGAATGTCACAAAGGCACAGGGTGGTTGCCCAAAGAGTTTGGTTTTGTGGGGCTGCAAGCCAAAGCGGCCCAAAAAGCGTCGGACATCGCTGAAGCTGGCATGGCGAGGTAAGTTCTGCAATTCCAGCTTGAAGATCTCTGAGGTGAACAGGTCGTCTCTGATGTAGCTATAGAGCCCTGTTTGACGCCCTGGTTCTACAGATGCCCCAGGCCCTTCTTTCTTCTGTTCCTCCTGGGTTACTGGGGCTGCACTGTTACCCAGGGCACTGCAGCTATCCTGACCACAGTCCTCCATGGCCTCTGGGTCCTGCGTGGCAACAAATAAGGACCAGGCTGAGAGCTGGAGTTTGGGGCTTGATACCATTATCTCACTCCGGTTGCCTTTTTCTGCACCCGACCTCCATTAGTACACCCTACAGCCAGCTCCACTCCGATATGTCTACCTTCCTGCCCCGGCACCTATTTCCTTCTGACCCTTGTTTTACACCCTTATCCCATCTCCCACAAGATTCCAATCCTATTCCACCACCTCCTACTCCATCCCCACTTCCGCCCTCCCCATCTCCCTTTACTTCGTTGTCCATCTTCTCACTCATCATCTGGGTCGTCCGCCACCTGGACTGGGGATCTCCACGAAGGCTGCCTCGGGGCCTTGTCCTGGATCTGTCGCACGCGAGGTGCTCTAAGAGCAAGTGCGACGTGGGGAGGGTACTTCAGGCCTCCGTTCTAGGTAAGATTCGAACCCTAAGTACTCAGCATGGAGCTAAACCGCCCGCCCGCCAGGGGCCCGCGCCTGGCGATCGCCGCACCGGGCCCTCTTCAGTCGGCCAGTACTTGCCTCCAGAGTTCAGAGATTCTCTATGGTAGCGACTTCCGGTGATGTCATCGCCATGTGCCTGATCAGATCCCCTCACCCCCTTACCCGCTTTCACTAGAGCAGGGGCACGCCTCTCGGGGGATGAGAGGAAGTGCGCGCGGGGGCTGCCGGGAGAGCGCGCTCTCTCGGCTGATGGGCGGGCCGGGCATGCGCCGCGGGCATTTTGGCGGGAAGCACTGGGCGGGCCGGACAATGGGAGTGTCTGCCTTCTGAGCCAATAAAGCTGCGCTGGTTTTGAATCACGGCGCGTTTCCCGCCGCCGGGGTCAGGGGTCGGGGTTCGGGTCGCGGGGCGGAGGGAAGAGCGAGCAGGCGGGCAGGAGGCGCCGGCACCAGACGTGGAGGAAAGGAGCTACCAGTAGCCACCTAGAGGCCGCGGAGTCAGCAACGACCGAGCTAGCCAAGCCGCCGCCGCCGCGCCCCCATGGCGGCCGCCAAGGTGCGGCCCGGGTGGGGACTGGGCAGGCGGGCGGGGATCGAGGGGGCTGGGGCCGCTGTGGGCGGCCACGTGGGCCGCCTGTGCCTCCTCCGCCAGCTCCAGTCGGTGATCGGGCTCTGGGCCTGTTGAGATCGGAGTTGGGGCGCGCGGGGCCCGAGGGCTCGAGGCCTGCGGGGTCGGGGCACGTGGGGCCTTGGGGTGCAGGTTCTGGTCGTGGGGGCTGTGGGATGCCCGCGTGACCTTGGAGTGGGTCGGAGAACAGCCATCGCCACGCAGGGCGGCCCCTTTCAAGGGACCTGGGTGGGCAAGTAGTTTCCTCCGGTTCGGCCCACGTTTACGGGCTTTCCACTAGGACTTTACATCCTTCTCGTGTCGCCCACGCAGCCCTTCATTCATTCGGCCCTTACGTCTGAAACTGCCACTAGCTTCTGTGGCAGAAACTCGAGTTTCTGGGTGGGAGGAAACGGGTCGTAGATGCGCCGACCCAGGGCGGGGGCGGCTTTGTTGGCTGGCGGTGACTGGACTGGGTGCTGGCCGCAACGGAGCCGCAGTGCTGTGAAACCGAGGAAAAAGCAACGAAGGTCTTGTGTTTACTTTTGCCATCCGAGTTTGATAGTGAGTCCAGGATTTTTTCTGGATCACGAGTTAGATCTAAAGTACGACAGTTTATACCCCAAAATTCTCTAAGTTGGGCTAGAAGCTTATGCCTTTTACTTGGGAAACTTTGCTTAGCAAGCTATCAACTTCATTTTTCAAGCCACAGTAAAATTGCTGGGAAAATTGTGAATTCTGTGTAAATAATAGCAGTTCCATAGCAACTTGTTATCCTTGTAGTAAGCAAGAGCTTGGATGTTTCACAGGTTATTGGTTACTTTATGCTTTAAGGCAAACACTTCTGTTGAGTTTGCTTTAAGGCAAATACTTCTATTGTGTTTTTTGATCTTCACAGAAGAGGAAACAGGCTCAAAGAAATGAGAGTTTCTCCCAGGCTATTCTTTGAGGAGCTGCAGTCTGAACGGATCTGACTTTGAATCTAGGGGAGGGCTGCCGAAATCTGGGGTCTTGCTTCATGCTTCTATTGTGATTTTTGTGGATCTAAACACAAATAAATGCAAATCTTTGCTAATGTGAAAGGCTGTCTGCTAAATTTCCAATTTGGGATGAGGCCTGGCCTTGTGTTGTAGATTCCATTCGCTATTGGGATGCCCAGTGTTGGCACTAATGAGCTCTGGCTGAAGGCCAAGTCCACAAGCTAACAGCCTCACTTATCACCTTTCTTCACAGGATACCCATGAGGACCATGACACCTCCACTGAGAATGCAGACGAGTCCAACCATGATCCCCAATTTGAACCAATAGTTTCTCTTCCTGAGCAAGAAATTAAAACACTGGAGGAAGATGAGGAGGAACTTTTTAAAATGTAAGTAGGTTGATGTTGTCCCAGAAATAGATATCTTTGGTACAAGGTCAAAATTATTAAAGACAAAAAGGTGGGGGGTTTGATTCCTATCCCTAATCTTCAAGAAAGAAGCAGGTTTTTGTAGGATATGCATCCTAGGGTGACCCTAATTTGTACTCCCTGTTTTTCTTCAAAGCTTGAAATGCAGAATGCCCAGTTCTGATCACTCTGAGGTGTAATAATGAGCACCTTAAATTATATAAGCTTTCTTCTTCACTGCCTCAAGCCAGCTAGACTGGCAATGGTGTCTCCTGTTGGCCTAACTTAACACTGGCTGCTTGAAGAAAGGGTGTGTGACGATTCGTTTGACTAAAACTTTGCTGGGTGCTCCTGATTGTCTTCCTTGCCACCTTG
Organism: Dolichotis patagonum; assembly: GCA_004027295.1. Lineage (NCBI taxonomy): Eukaryota > Metazoa > Chordata > Mammalia > Rodentia > Caviidae > Dolichotis > Dolichotis patagonum. The sequence continues at coordinate 25,095 of PVJX010012983.1, read as the reverse complement.
CCTCCAAGAATTCACAGTACCCTTCCCTTGGTTGAGCAGGGAACCTTAACTAGTTTTGCAGCTTGAACTGTGTTTCATTCTGGTTTGTGGTGCTATAACTGGACACCTTAGAGTGGGTCATATTAAATAACAGAAGTGTATTATCTTATTCTGGAGGAAGACTAAAAGCATGATGCCAGCCTCTGATGATGGCCTCACATTACAGTTTAAAATGATGGAAGGCCCATGGTGAGACAGCCAAGTAATACTAGGTTAGATCTCTTCCTCTTACAAAAGCACTAATGTTCCTCTTGATCTCATCTGGTCCTCCTATCTTCTAGAGATTCCTACTTCCAAATGCATGAATTTGGGATTAAAGTTTGTTTTTTGTTTGTTTGTTCATTTGTTTGAGACAGGGTTTCAGTATGTAGTGTAGGCTGGCTTTGAACTCAGATGTGTAGTTCAGGCTGACCTCAAACTTATGGCAATCTAATCCTTCTGCCTTTGCATCTGCATGTTGCCCCCATGCCTGGTAGGATTAAAATTTCTAGTATATGAACTTCAGGGGCAGATTCAAACCATGACGGATGACTTTAGCAATCTCAAGTTTATGAATCACCTGTTTAATGTCTTTCATGCACAAAATAATGCCTGGAATTAGAAGGAAAATGGGTGATGACTCAGGTATAAAGGTCCTCTCATCTGTTTTTTTTTTTTTTTTTTGAGACAGGGTCTTACTATGTACTTTAGACTGGCCTTGAACTCATTGTGTAGCCCAACCTGGCCTCATACTTGCGGCAGTCCTCCTGCCTCAGCCTCGAAAGTGCTGGGATTATAGGTGTACAGCACCACGCCTGACTTAAGGTTCCTTTTTATTTTTTTGCTACTGGGGATTGAACTCATGACAAGTTACTCTACACATGCTACTTGGACTCTTCAATGAAAAACTTCAGTAGCATGTGTGGTTTTGAAGTAAGCCTTCTGCTTTGGGATATTACAGAGATTTTTGTCCTGTTGCCTACACAAAATTATTGGAAACACTAGTTTAAGTTATACGTTAGTGAAAATAAAGCATTAGTGAAAATAAATCCCTGACCCTGGACAGGAACTCTTGCTGTGCGATATGAGAACAACTGTTTGGGCTCTTAGACCTCCTGTAACAAGTCTTGTGAAGACATTGTCTCCCTTGACAGAATTGAGTTTGGAGAAATGGAGAGTATTAAGTAGAAGAGGGTAGTCAGGGTTGGATGTACAGGGAGAAGGTGTTGGCCTAGTCTTGAAGACAAGACTGTTGGATTCACTAGATCCCTGGTGGGAGTGAAGGCCTGGTCCTTCTCCATGGCGGGGGCTGTGGGGAGAACAGGGACATGTAATCTCACAGTTGAAGGAAGCACTGGGCCTGTGGAGGATGAGTTGTTCACCATGGCTCTTTATTGTGTGAGGTGATCTTGCATGGTGACTGAATTTTCCAGTCCACCAAGGGCTTTTTTAGCCACTTTGGGCACATGTCCCTTTTCTATTAGGGGAAATTGATGTCTTCTTTTTGGTTGTGAAGTAAAAACAACCTGGAATTTGATGGGCTGTTGTACTCATTTGAGTGGTACTTTCCCTAGTATTTTTCAGAGCCTGAAGGAGGGCAAGGTTGTTTGTAGAGACATGAGATCCCACAGTGCAGAGTTGTGCCATGTGTTTAATGTGTGAAGGACAGATGTTCTTTCTGATAAAACATTTAGGGTACGCAGTCCCCTTTCTGCAGTCTGAGTACTCATTTAATGGTTTTTCTCACAGGCGAGCAAAGTTGTTCCGATTTGCTTCAGAGAATGATAGCCCAGAGTGGAAGGAACGTGGCACTGGTGACGTCAAACTCCTAAAGCATAAGGATAAGGGGACCATCCGCCTCCTCATGAGGAGGGACAAGACCCTGAAGATCTGCGCCAACCACTATAGTAGGTTGACTCTGGGGTTGTGTCTGCCCCTGAGCTCTGCACTCTGGGGGGTGATGCTCTATGCATTGTGATGTTTGTTAGGTTTAAAATACGTGTGTTTTTCACATGTGCCTCTGAACCACCAGCAAATGTGTGGTGGAGTTTATAGTGTGGGATGTAGTAATAGCAGCAGTGGGTCCTCTGCTGCATTAGTAGCTGCCAAGCAGGCTCCTGGTGGGTTTGCCTAGTGCCAAGTCTGTTTTCTGAGCATAATTTGTCTGATAGGGCAGAGACCCTTGTCCTAGGCATGGTGGTAATTGCAGGCAGGGACTGGAGTTGTTGAATGTCCCTTAAGAATGATATGGAAGGGGGCATGGGTCTGAAGTGGCATGAAAAAGACCTTAGTCCCACACTATACCACAGTTACCTCTTTCTTCCTCCTGGTCCAAACCTGAGAAATGTCCTAGGGAGCCGGCTGTAGTCTGGTTGGGCTCCTGGATAGTTTCTGTGAGAGCTTTGGGTGTTTGGGCAGAGTTGCTGATATGGCCAGCAGTGCCTGCTATATATAATGGGCCCTAAGTGGATGAAGAAGATGGTCATGGGTGGAGACCAGGCCAAGTAGGATGTGGGGAGAGATACCGAATGGTCAGGATGCAAGAACCCCAGTGACAACCGTGTCAGCCTGTGGGACAAAATCCCTGAGCTCTGAGTTTCAACTGTGATTGTTGAGAATGGCCAGCAGGCCATTAGCCCCTAGAGTCTGGAGACTTTTGCCAAGGAGGGGGCCCACTGACCAGGCACAGGCATCAGACTCCTGGTCTTTGGGAACCTTCCTGGTGAGTTGTCACCTGCAGGGCCATCTACAGTCAGGCTTTCCTTTGAGGGTAGCTCCTTGCTTGGTGCTGGCACTTGTCTCCACTCAGCTCCCCTTGGGTCTGTATGGGAGCTAAGGGGTTCAGGATAAATGTATTTATTTTGGGCCATAACTATGTCTTCTGTGACACTGAAGTGTCTGTTGAGGGATAGTTGGTGTCCACTACTTGTGTCTTCATCCCCTAGTGGTCTCTTTGAACTAGAGAGGGTTGAGTGGTTGGGCAGCCTGACCATGTGCCCTCTGGGTGATGCTTCTGCTTCTGAGCTTCTTTCCTTCCACTGCCCCCCCATTTTTGTAGCCACATGTTGAGTGCTTTCAGTACAGGCTGGTCCCCTTGGCCTATACCTTGACATGTGACACGGGGCTTTGGGGCTGCACAGCCAGAGTTTGAACCAAGAGGCTGGGATTGGACTGGAGCTGCTTTTGTGGAGGTGGGCTTTATGGACTAAGTGATCCTAAAAGGTGATGGTTTAGATGATCTTTACTGAGTGTCCTTATGATAGGGAACCAGGCTGCCCTGTTTGCACATACAGGATGGTTGTGGTTTTAAGTGAATATTGGACATTTTCAAAGAGGTTTGCATAAAATTCACACCTCATGGGGCTGTGTCTAGGCCTGGTTCTCAGACCCTAAACTTTCTCTGCATTCCCTAAAATGGGCCACTGAGGAGGACACTCTGACTGCAGCATGACTGAGCTGGCCTTAGTGGCCCTCACCATTCTCATAGTCTTTTTCTTCCCATAGTCACGCCCATGATGGAGCTAAAGCCAAATGCTGGCAGTGACCGTGCCTGGGTCTGGAATACCCATGCTGACTTTGCCGATGAGTACCCCAAGCCGGAACTGCTTGCCATCCGCTTCCTAAATGCTGAAAGTAAGCAGAAGGGGGTTCTGGGAACCTTCCTGACTGGACTGCCTGCCTGCCTGACAGTGCAGTGATTTAACTGCAAACAAATGCTTTGCTTTATGGGGAAGCTGACCGTGATCAAGGACAGTGTTGACCATCTGTTAAATTCTGAGGTATCTATGCTGAGCTGCTGAACAAGTGTCCTCCGAGCAGTCTTGGACCTGACATTTGTTTGCTGCCCAAACTCCAGTTCCTGTTGGGCATGTGGATCTACTGCAAGGCCAGAAGTAATGATGTTCTCTTACGGTCACCTGGGCACCAGTAATCAGCAGATATCCACAAGCCCAGGGTGACTTACCTGCTCTAGTTTCTTTCCCATCTGGATTGTCAAAAGCTGTGCCCAGCAGATCCTGGAGGAGTTGGTATGTGCTGTGGACACTACCCTGTTGGCTAACAATATGGTGCTGAATGAATCTGACCCTTGCTCTGGGAATGGGGCTGTCCAGCAGCCCTTCTAATAAGAAAAAAGTACCCCAACCCTTGGTTGCTAAATCATTAGACTAATGGAGGTGGTTCAGCACAGCTGTCAGCCTCAGGAGGGACTCAGTAAATGGTCACTGCAAGTATCAAACGGCTTGGCCCTCCCTTGGGTCAGAAATTGGCATACAGGGCCCTTTCTGAATCCTGCCTTTCAAACCCTCCAGGATGTGTCCTTTGCATGGTCAGGGCTCTTAGGAAATCATTTCTCTTCTTTCCACAGATGCACAAAAATTTAAAACAAAGTTTGAAGAATGCAGGAAAGAGATTGAAGAGAGAGAAAAAAAAGGTGACCTGGTACAGGGTGGGATGGGTGGGGGTGGCTTCCTCGCAGACTCACTCTGCACTTGGCTGCAGCCTCCAGGCAGGTGCTTTTTCTGTCTGCCATAGAACCATTCCAGGGAGCTGTGACAGCCTTGACCTGGCAGGGGGCAGTGCAGCTTCTTGGGGACATAGAATGCTTCTTGGTAGGCCCCCAAGCTGTGCTCATGGTCGTTGGCCTCATATCATTTTAGTCCAGGTAGCCAGTTGAGTCATAACTCTCTATAACCTGTGATGGACTGAAGGTACAGCAAGATGGTCCTCATTTCCTCAGAGAACTCAGTCTCTTGCTCCTCATATGGTGGCTGCTATAGCAGGTGACCACATGTCACTGAACCTCTCAGCTGGGAAGAGGGTAGAGGTTGATACTTAGAATGTGGGGGCTCCTGAACATGGTTTGGCAAGGGGAGCGTAGTCTAAGAAGCTAGACTTTACCTTTTCTTTTGCTATGCTTACTTGCGCTTTGTTTAGCAGGACTGGGCAAAAATGATAATGCGGAAAAAGTAGCTGAAAAGCTAGAAGCTCTGTCTGTAAAGGAGAATAAGGACCCTGGAGAGGAGACCGAAGAGAAGTCAGAGAAGCAATGAGTCCTCTTAACTTCTCTCCTTTCCTTTCTTTTTCTTTTCTTTTTAAAATTTTTCCCTCCCCTTTCTTTTTGTTTTATTTTTAATTCTGTTTTGTTTCTACAAGGGACTTTATATAAAGAACTGAATTCCAACATTCAGGCCATTTTTTTGTTTTGTTTTTCTAAGTTTTTACCCTATTGAAGATGACTTCAGAAAATCCATTCCCCAGTCATGAAAATGTACTGTGCTAACTTTCTTTTCCATAGTGGAAACACTTATTTATAGTCATCAAAAATAGTAAATAAAAAATGCATTTGAAACCTGGACCAGATGGCAGGACTTCCTGTGGGGGGCTGCATAGTGAGCACTGATGTCCTGCTGACTCCTGGGTGCTTGCCTGTGTGCCTCGAGTACATGTCCAACTCTATCTGCAGTAGTGGCAGCTGGTCTCCACGTCACCATAGCTTGATTTCCCGAGACATTCCCTCTCACTTTGCTGAGGCCTTGGACAACAACTGCTCCTTTAGGCTGTTTTGGGATGGTGTCTGAACAGTGCCACAGCTGTCTGGTAGGCTGGGCATCATGGGCTCACAGCTAAGAGTTGGTGCTCAGGGCTGTGGCGTACACTGCCTCTGTGAGCCACTGTTCTTCACTGTGGTAAGGGGAAGTAGGCTTTGCAAATGCATGTGCTGGGAACAAAAGGACTACTAGGATATATTGGCTTCAGTACAGGAGGTAGAAGTCAGCTGAACAGGTCTCTAGGCTTTGGTCAATGCTGGTTTTGGTCTGCTCTTGTAGGGAGAGCAGTCCTGTGGCCCTCCTATGAGAATTCCATCAGATATCTCACCATGTCCTCAGAAAATTTCATTTGGGTTCAGACCTCCTAGGCTTAACTTGGCATTATGGAGATTATAAGATGTTCACGATAGCATCAAAGACATTTTCAAAGGTGCCATTTAGGAGTTAGAAAACAGGTCTGTTGATGTCATCTTGAGAGTTTCAGTGTATGAGACATTTTTTATTTTATTTATTTATTTTTTGTCTTTTTGAGACAGTGTCTTACTATGTAGTTCAGGCTGTCCTTGAGCTCACTTTGTAGCCCAGGCTGGTCTGGAATTTACAACAATCCTCTTGCCTCAGCCTCCTGAGTGCTGGGATTACAGGTGTGCGCCACCACACGTGGCTTAATGAGAGGCTTTTTAGAGTGTGATCTTGCTGTTATAATGTGCTGTGGGGTAACTTCAAGGATAAGGCTTTGGGGACCTGGCCACAAGACAGCCTTGATCATGTGTCCAAAGGCAGTTTGGTATCAGTAACTAGTACAAGTGCTTTACAGTGTGGCTACCTGCTCATTGCTCTTGCTTCTTGCTCTCGTCCTATCAGCTAGCTCCTGTTGTGTCCTATCCTATCTTGTGACCATGTGTCTTGTTTAACAACCAGTCCTTGGTCCCTCTGGGGGTAATACATTTCCAAATGCAACTGTTCTTGGGTTTTTGTTGCTTAATGGTTTGATTAGGTTTTTTTAAACAGTCTTGCTACATACCTCAGGCTAGTATTGAACTGTGTTATCAAGGCTGAGCTTAAACTTTAAATCTTTCTGCCTCTGCCTTCTAACTACTGGGATTAACAAGCATGCATCACCATGCCTGGTTTTAAGGCCCAGTTGACTTAACTGGCTATCTGTTGTGCCCTGCTTGCCAGGGGCCTTGCAAATTTCTAGCAAGTTGGCATTTTAGTTGGGATGGTTTTTCCATTCCACGAAGATAGGAGGCTCATTTGTACATATGGCAAGCTCCTAATATACTGGAATTGTGGCACGGTTTACCACAGGTGACTCCTTACTATATTCCCCGTAAACCCCACTGTAGGCCACTAGTCATGGCAGTCAGGTGACATGTGCTCTTGATCTTTCTCAAGAAAAGCCCTTGGCTGTTAGATACTCCTTTTAGCATGGAAGGGATGCTTAAGTCTCTTTGCTTTGAGTTCCAATAGGACCCCAGGACAAGCCCTTTCACCTTGGGGAGAAATGTCTAAGGGAGAGTTCCAGGTAGCAAAAAGACCCTTCAGAATTGCTGGGCACACTGCTGTTCTTGCTTCGTGGGTACCACTAAGGAGGTGGTTTGCTGATACTGTAGGAGGGAGGTAAGTAGAGGCCTGAGTCCAAACATCAGTTGTGTTGAGGCATGATATAGCTTGAGAAAGGACACCAGCAGGGGCTGTGTAAGCCACCTAGCTGTGGACTTCCTTTGACAGAAGTCTTAACTTTTGCTGGAATTCTTACAAGAAATGCATTGATGTATGGCAGTCCCACCTTTCCCAAAGTGATATTCCAAGACTCCCAGTGGACTCTTAAACCTCAGGTAGTATCAAGCCCTATAAAACTAGATTTTCTTCCATATGTACCGAAGACAAAGTATATGAATTGGGTATGGTAAGAAATTTAAAACCTTAATAAAGTAGAATAATTATAACAATGCTGTAATAAGTGAATGTCATTTCAAAGTATCTTTTTTCAGGTCTATTATAAAACATTAACAAGGGCTGGGGATTTAGCTCAGTAGCTTAAGCACTTACCTGGTAAGTGCAAGGTCATGAGTTAAATCCCCAGTACCAAATAAAAAAAAAAAGTAAAATACATAAAACATGCCAGGCTACCAGACTAAAACACATAAAACAACTTTTAAATCAAGGTACACTTTTAAATCTACTAGCCATGTTGGGTTACAATAACTTTTTTCCTGTTGTCTCTTTCATGAGAATACCTTGTACTGTAAATCTTAGCAACTTATACATACTTTTTTTTTTTTTCAGACAAGGTCTCACTGTAGGCTGGCCTCAACCTGTAGAGTGCTGGGTTTATAGATATGTGGGGGTTTTTTTGGCAGGCAGGTGCTTATGCTTCTGAGCTAAAATCCTTGGCCCCTGTTGTTTTTTGAGACAGTCTTGATACCTGGTTAAGGCTGGCCTTGAATTTGTAGTGATCCTTACCTCTAATTATTGGGATTATAGGCTTGCACCATGTCCAGCTAATACTATTCTATCTTTCCTAATTGAAATGACCACTTTTCATTTAAAGGAAGCTGTTAGACCAGCATCACTATCCTGTACTTTGGAGCTATTAAGTAAAATGAAGTTAAGTAGGAAAGCACAGCCATAAGATGGCTACTAAGTATCAAGTGAGTAAGTAGAAGATACAGCCTGGCTATCTTGGGCTAAGGGAGGATTTGCATCTTAAGGGTAAGAGCAGTACAGCAAGATTTCACAGAACTGTACTACACATTTAAAAACAGCACACTTGAGTTGGGTGACCCACATCTATAATCCCAGCAATCCAGGAGTTGGACCAAAGGAACATTGTCTAGGTCAATGGCCCCACATGGTGGAGTCTGAGCCTCTTCTGTTCTGGGTTGCAGAAGGGCAGGAGCAAGAGCAAGGCCTTGGGCAAATCCTTAGTGCTGGGAGCATCCTACCTTTGTGCTGGGGCTGCTGGACTGTGGGGACCACCTGCAGAACAGAAAGCTCATCACCATTCATGCCCTTAGAAAGGTATAGTAAGGGCCCAGATCTTGGGTTACCTTTAATAGCCCACAACCCACCCAGCCAGGCTTCATTAGTCTTGCAAGGCAAAGATTGGCCTTATGTAGATCAAGAAACACATTTGTGGCAGTGTAGCAGGGAGGAGGTGGATGCAGGGTACTGAATCTTGACTATGGAGGAGCAGATGCCCAAGATGGGTGAGAGTGCCCTCCAAGAATCCCCACCCAGGGAGGGCTATAATGGGCCCAGGTTTGGAGGAGGGTGTCCCTGGAGTGGCCAGAACAAGAAGCCCTTGCTGTGAGAGGCAATAGAGGTTGATGGAGGTCTCCTCATGAAAGGCGCTGCTGCCTGGCAGGAGAAACCAGAGCAGGTGCCCAGCTGGCCCGCTGACTTCCCAGGTGTCCTCAGACGTCCTCGGACACCGGTCCACCTTAAGCGCTGATGGCTACGACGCTGGCGGGTGGGATTTCCTGCAGGACGTGGGCTTGGCAACCGACCTATCCCAGGTTGAGGCGCTCCCAAGGGGCCACCCTGCCTCAGGGAAGCACCCCTGGGTCTTCCCCCGACTTCAGCTCAAACTCAAGAACGGCGAGGACGTGGGGGGACCCGTTGCCTGCTGGCAGAGTTCTGTCCAGTGCCTCGAGGGCTGTGAGGTGGGCGCGGTTGATAACCACTCTGCCCCTGCAGCGTCACAACCCCCCCCCACTCTCGTGACCGCCAGGCTGCAGACGGGAACAGCCTGGCCCCACCCGGGAATAACGCGGAGCGAGGGCGTCAGCCTGCTTTGGAACGGACCGGCCCGCCAGTGTTTTGGCACAGAAGCTGTGTAGGGAAATATCTGCGAACAGACCCAGAACGGAACCAGGCCAGGATCTGCCCGCCAGACCCCAGAGGCAGGAGCGGCCCCGCCCCTCCACAGTCCCAAAGGTCGGAGGGCGCGTGCGTAGGGGCCTCGGGCGGGGCTGAGAGGAGGGGGGGCCAGCCGGTCTGGCGCGCCGCCCCCTTCCCCCGCCTCCCGCTACCCCGCAGCCCAGTCCACCTTAAGGGGCGCGCTGACATCAGCGCGCCGCCGCCGCCGCCGCCGCCGCCGCCGCCGCCGCCGCCCGTGGGGTGGGATTTCCTTCGCCGCCGCCGCCGCCGCCGCCGCCGCCGCCGCCGCCGCCACCGCCGCCGCCGGTCCTGCGCGCGCCTGGCCGCCCGCCCGACCCCGGCCTGACCCCGGCCGGCCCGCCCGCCCGGCCCCGGGGAGGGATGCCGCGGCGCGGCGCCCAGGATGCCCCGCAGCCCCGGGACGCGCCTCAAACCCGCCAAGTACATCCCGGTGGCCACGGCCGCCGCGCTGCTGGTGGGCTCCAGCACCCTCTTCTTCGTGTTCACGTGAGTCGGCTCCGCGCCCAGGGTCCTGGTGGCAGCGGGAAGCTGCCCTGGCGCGGCCTGCGAGGCAAGGGGCAACTGCCGGTGGGCTGGAAGGGACGGGGCGGGGCAGAGGTGGGGTGGGGCCAGAGGGGCGAGCCTCAATCCTGAAGAAAGGGGCTGCACCGAAGTGCTTGTGTCCTGAAGCACCAGGGACAGGTGAATCCTGGGGGAAGTAGTGCTGGCCGGATGCCTCTGTGCCAGCCAGTCCCTGCGTGTGGTCGCAGCCCTTCTCTCCCACGCGCTAACGAGGGGACTAGGTCACCCAGAACCCCTAACTCTCAGCGATCAGCTATGGGCCCTCCTTTGGTCCCCTCCCAGCTGCCCACTGTAGTCCAGAGCCAAGTTGTTCCGGTGTAGGTGTGGCCTGGCCCGGTTGCCACATGCCTGCCCCAAAGTAGCTGATGACCCTGACCTGGCAAGGTTCTCTGTCTTCCCTTGGCCTTGTTATCTAGAAGACCGTGGTGGTCATCGCAGTTGGAAGGAGTAGAGCAGGTCACACCTAGAGACAGACATTTACACTCAAGGCCTGTGGGGGACACCCAGACCTTTCAGGCCAGGATTCCAGTTGCAGGGAGGATGTGCTCTCATCAGCAGGGTGCCAGATGGCTCCAGCTTCAACTTCTTCACCTTAGGCACAGGTTGACTCACAACCTGGAGTGGTTTGCTGACCTCCCTCCATGGTCCTGGTGTCACCCTGCAGATCCTTCAGCATGAAGGATTAGGGGTTCTAGGCTTCAGTTTGAGCATCTTTCACAACTCACCCTCTTCCACAAGTCTGAGATCTTGATGTGGCCCAGGTGTCCAGAAAGATGGCCACCTATTTCCAGGTGGGGAAGCCTCTGAGTGTGAGTGAGCGTGGGGTGAGCAGGATTAGTCTGATGCCGTTCACCTTTGTAAGGGAGATGGCAGTGGTGTGTGTGGTGAGTCTGAATTGGGTGCCTGTGGAGGCGGGAGAGGCCCTACCTGGAGGCTGGGGCTGGGTGGATGCTGCAAGCTGCCAAGATATGTTTAAAAAAGGCCTGTGTGGACGGGCTTATTTCTGGCTCTGGAGAGCCAGTGTGTTCTTGTCACTCAGATGCTGCTGGTTGTAGGGTAGAGAGGGGCTGGTGGTAGGCGGGTTCGGGAGCCATGTCTGGGGGACATATTCCACCACCACTTGAGGGGTAGGATTCAGCTCAGTCCAGTCCCCTCAAAGGCTGAGATGTGCCTGTTTTAGGTTCTTGCTCCTCAAGTGCAACTCGGTGTTTTTTGTTTAACTTTGAAACCAAGATATGTTCTCTATAGAGAACTTGTGAAATGAAGGAAAAAAGTTGTAAAGAAAACCAGTCTCCTACCCTTAAGTGGCCCCTTCCCCCATCTCCTCTAGTACTCGGAGGACTCCTCTGAACCCTGGCATACCCTGGTATCACCTTTGCTGCACACAGGCGATTCTGTAGCAGTGCTTGCGAGTCACTTGCCTATAATTAATTTCTCTCTCTCTCTCTCTCTCTCTCTCTCTCTCTGTCTGTCTTTTTTTTTGTGCCAGTCATCAAACTCACAACTTCGCACTTGCTAAGCAGGTGTTGTGCCCCTGAGCTATATTCCTGGCCATCATTGCCAATGATTTCAGAGGGTCAATTTATGTTATTGTATTGTGAATTTGATGCAGCACCAGGTATTGAATTCTGGGGCTGCTGCCATTGTGCATAGGTGCAGCCAGACTAGCACTGGGTCCCACACTATTTTGTTGTTTTGAGACAGCGTCTTACTATGGACCTCAGGCTGGCTTTTATATTCACTGTGTAGCCCAGGCTGGCCGCAAACTTGTGGTAATCCTGCTGCCTCAGCCTCCCAAATGCTGGAATTACAGACCTGAACCACCACATCAGGCTCCCACACTGTTCTTTTTTTTTTTTCATTTTGGTACCAGGAATTGAACTCACAACCTCACATTTGCCACTTGCCAGGCAGGCACATATGCTGCTGAGCTAAATCCCTGGCCTTTCCCACACTGTTCTTGAAGCTAGAATTTTAGAATCATCAACAGTGGTGCTCTTAAGCTGTGCTGTTCTCTTTAGGACTGGTGCCCCAATCTGTGTATGCTCCTTTCTGACTCCAAATGACTGCACTTGGAAGACGTTACCATGTATATCCCTGTGGTAGGATGAGGACTCCATAGCTTTCAGGTTCAAGCAACCATCTAGTAAGGCTTTGAAGCAAGGCCTGTTCCTTGGGGACAGGGAATATGGTGACTATAAGGTCACATTCCCTGAGCTAAATGGCCACTGGGGCCCTAACCTGTCTCATTCTGGCTCAGCTGGGCTGTTCTAGACAGACTGAGGACCTGAGAATTGATGAAGGTCTCCGAGGGCAGGCCATGAGTATCACTCCTGTGTTGGTGGGGTTCTAGGCAGGTCTATGCTGGGTGGATGTCTTTGTTGAGACAGGCCTCTTATCCCTTATGTCCCTCTTCCACCACGTGTCTGGGCCCAGGCCCACTATGCCTCATACAGGAACCTAGGAAGGGGAGCAGCTCCCCACCTTGACCCAGGGGCCTACACCGGGCTCTATTCTGTGTTTGCTCCTCAGACTTTACTGATTGGAGTAGCTACCACATCCCTCTCCACACTCAGTAAATATGAGTTGCCCCCTTCAGGGCAGTGGTTGCTGGTGTCATTATAGGATAAGGAGCCAGAGGCCTGGAGAACTAGGGCCGCCTCCCTCATAGCCTGCTCACCAAGGGGGAATGGGGCTAACAGGACACTCCGATGTGTCTGCAGAAGAGGCTCCAGTGGAAGGAGGAGACCTGATGTGGGGGTGTACCCTCTCTGAGGATGGGGTACATCCTATGAGGCAGATTCTTTGAGTCCTTTTCCAAGAAGCTTTTTGGCAGTCCTGGTGGTAGGGTTTGCTTACCCCTGGCCCCTAGAACTTCTTTTTTTGTTTTTGTTTTTGGTACCAGTAATCAAGCTAAAGGTTTCACACTTGCCAAGCAGGTGCTGTTCCTCTGAGCTGTATCACTAGCCCCAGAAATCTTTCTTGCTGTGTATACCAGGCTGGACCAGGTGCTAGGAGAGGTCTGAAGGCCTCCATGCCAGGCCTCAGCCCTCCCCTTCCCTAGAACCACTTTGCCCAATGACAAGGACCCCATGCATTCCAAGGGGCTAGAGCTGCTGCTACCCTAGGCCACCAATTCCAGAGCTGGGTTGAGCTATCTTATGTCTGGCTGAGGTATATAGGATAGTCCTCAAATGAGCTTGAGCCCTCCCTCTTCATGCTTGACGCCTCAGACCAGAACAACAGACTGCAGGTTTGGGTCTCAGCCAGCCACAGTACAGGGGTGGAGTAGGGGAGGGCTAAGTAGTGCTGACTGAGACTCTAGAGACAGGGATCTGGGTTGGAAGCCAGTGTTTCCTACCAGGACACATCATATATGACCTGGGGACCTACAGCATCCCTGACCTCCTGAGCCTGTTTCCCCATCCGTCAGGTGTCTGCAGGGGTCAAACAAGTGGGTGCAGGTGCTTTAGAACCTAGAGGCCCTGTCTAGGATAACCAGGGTAAAGTAGTTGCTGACCTGTGGGGGCTGGATACCCCCATGGGCCAGTGCCATTCATAGTTTTAATGAAAAACCTAATTTAAATTAAAACATCTGAGTTAAAATTTTCCATTCCATATTTAGCTGTGGCAAACTTTTTGCCCCTAAAGCCACCTTCTTGCCTGGGTGTTATGTCCCTCTTGGTCCTTGAGGGACTTGGGACCTCTACCTGGGTGGGGCATATAGTAGGGTCTTCTGTGCTGTCCAGGTCCCTGCCACTGAGGAGGCAGAGTTGGACCAGAAGAAAAAGAAACACTCTCCAGCACTCTGCCTTGCCCATAGCACAAGTTGAGCCAGGCTGGAGGGCATCATAGGGAAGTAATTGGCCAGTGCCTACCTCACAGAAGGCCAGATGCCCCACCCTGGCCTGAGGCCTACAGTCTTCCTGTCTTTCTGATACTCCTGCAAGCTCCAGGCTCAAGTAGGGGCCTCCTGAAGCCAGCCAGGGAAGGGGCAGCCTGATGTACACCTCAGGCATAGGCAGGTGTGGGGTGTCACCCTAGCAAGCAGAGGAACTTCCTCAAGTGAGGTAGTACTGATGCGTACTTGGATTGAGCACTCATGCCTTCTGGGTCTTGCCCTGAGCTCACGTGCCCTTGAGTGTCCGCATATATCCTTGTGCATCTTTGCATGCTCTCATATGTCTTCTCTGGTCTTCATGTGTCCTCACACATCCTTGCATGTTCTCAGGGGTCCTTATGTGTTCTTACATTTACTCTGTCCACAAGGAGCAGTGTGAACCCAGACATGGGGGGCAGAGGGGCAGTGGGGCTAGAGTTGGAAAGGACTGGGGGCAAGGGGAAGAGGAGCGTGCCTATGCAAATGCGTTCATGTATGTCCATATGTACGTCTCTGTGTTAACAAATGTGCAGTTATGTCCATGTGGTGTGTTTACCGTCATTCATGCATATGTACACAAGGTGTGTATGTCTATGGATACCTCTGACCTTGAATGTGCATGTACCTAGCTTGTATACTCATGTCTGTGCATGTGTGCACACATATACTTGTGTTTCTTGCAGCATGTTTGTATGTTCACATGTGCATGCCTCACAGACATGTGCATGTCTGTGCATGTGCCGGTGTGTGCATTTGTTTTTTCCTCTGCCTAGTGCACGTGTTTCCTGAATTTTGAGTCCTGCCTGGGCCTTTATAGGTTGGCTGGTGGGCCTGCCCCCACTTAGGTGGGATCAAGGCTTGAGACCCCTGTGATAACACCTGGAAGATGACAAATGCATGGTCCTGAGCCTGGTTCCATCCTGAGGGCTGGAGGTGATGAGAGGGCAGTGACCCAGGTCCAAGTCACAAAACCTGTACCTCCTTAAGACCCTTCTGAACCCAGCCAGGCCCCTATGGGCCCTCCCAGACACTTAGGCAGGAAATGCCCACACTAAACAGAGGCTGCCCAGTACCTCAGCACAAGTGCTGCCCCATCAGATGCAAATTCCCAAATGTGATCCTGTTACTGCATGGTGACTGCCTCCACCCATCCCTGGGCATCTCACTTAGGGCTGCTGTCTAGCCCTTCAAGGCTCAGAGAGATCACAGTAGTATACTACTACCTGTTGGTGGGGAATTTTTGGTTACGGTGAGGCTCAGTTGAACACACCCTGAGACTAACCAAGTGAGGGCCAGGAGGCAGAGCCCAGTTCAGACACAGAATGGCCCCCAGGCTTCTGACCCTCTTCTCTCTGCCTACAAAATGGGATGACAGATGTTGTTCCACTTGTGGTAGGTTACACCGTGCAGGCTGGCCTTGAATGCAAGAATGGAGCCTGTGCCCGATCTCCCCACATGTTCTCCTGCCCTGGCATGACCCCCCCACCCCCACCATTTATGTCTGTGAATCCATCCACCCCATTTGCAACGCACTTTGAGATGTACCTCCCTTTCCCTACAGGCTGCCTCCAGAGACGCCACGAGGATCTAATATTCTGTTCTCATGGTCTTAAAATTCTGAATTTTAAACAAGGGGCCCATGTTTTCACTTTGCCTAGGTCATGTAGTTAGTCGTTCCAGGTGACATTATAAGGAAGGTTCTCATCATCTAGTGGACTCCAAGGTGCCCCATCTTTCCCTGGAGGGCTGGGGCAGTTCACTTGGGGCATGTCTGTCCCCTATCTGTCAAGCCCATCCCCACTGGCATTTGGGACTGTGTCTCACACCCTACCCTGCCAGGCTGACCATTCCTGAGAGGCCCACTGTTGCCTTGCTGAATGGTGTTGGATTAGAGGTCACAGGCGTTTTGAATGCCATGTGTATGCCAGGCAGGGGTGGAAAACATGGAAGGCATGTGGTGGGTGAATAACCAAGCCACCAGGACAAGGGTGACAGAGAAAGGTCCAGCAGGAAGAAGGACCCTTATGGTCATGGCACAAGTCCTCACTCTGCATCCACGCCAGGCTGTGGAGAAGAGGAAGGGGTAATCCATGGTTCTCGGTCCCACAGAGGGTACTGCGTGGGAAGCAGAATCTTTAAATAGCCTCTTGCTTTCCACTAAAAATAGTTCTGCTGCCATGGAGGTGGTTGCCGGGGTGGCGGGGCTGGCTCCTGGCCAAGGCAGGCGGGGGCGCACCGTGTGGCCAGTGTGCGTTGGGATGGCACAGGGCCATGGACTCCTCTGGCCTTGCTGGTGGTCACCATCTTTCCACTCTCCTGGTCAGGCCTCCCATGGGGAAACCAGTCTGGCCCTCAACCACACAGAAGGCCTGAGAACTGGGAGGGGAGTGAACCTCCTGCATGCCTCCACACGTGTCACAGTAGCTGGGTGCAGGGGACCCAGCAGGAGAGATAGGGAGCTAAATGGGTTGGCTCAAGGACCCCATTGCAGAGTCAGGGCTGGGAAGTGGGAGGCTGATGGATCTCCACTCTGGTCAGGTCCCATGAGGGCTGAGGCAGGTATGCATCAGGTGTGCATCAGACAAGACCCTTCCAAGAAGGCTATGGAGGTTAGCCAGGAGTCTTGGAAGGCTTCCTGGAAGAGAGAGTGGGTAGTTTTGGAGCCAAGTGATGGAGGGGGAGGTGCTGGGGGACCTTGTGCTTTTCCAGTGCCTTCAAGTGTTGTGCTGCCATCTGGAGAGCAAGGTGACAAACTAAAAAGAAGGCGCTGCCGGGGTAGAGTTGTATCTTTCAGAGAAGAGCAGAGGATATTCCCTGTGCTTTTGTGTCCAGACTTAGAGCTGCATGCCCTAGACTCTAGTCTTCCTGGTAAGGGAACTCTGCCAGGCTGAGGACAGGTCTGGATGAGGTCAGGGTGACCTGAGTTGCCCAGGTGAGTCACTGGCCTCAATCCATCACAGCATATGGGTACAGTAATCTTATTTCCTGTACTGGGCTCTCATTTTCTGCCTATGCCTGCTATCCCCTACCAACCCAGGGCAGGGGAATCTAGAAAAGTTGTGGCTGGGGTGGAAGTAAGTACATGGTTTAGTTTTGGGCCACTTTTCCTATAGTGACCTTAGGCTGATGAGTTTGTTTCTCTCTCTCTTATCTTTTTTTTCTTTCTTTCTTTCTCTTTCTCTCTCTTTTTTGTCTTTTTGAGTCAGGGTTTCACTGTGTAGTTCAGCCTGGCCTTGAACTCACTTTGTAGCCCAGGCTGGTCTTGAACTCACAGCAGTCCTCCTGCCTCAGCTTCCTGAGGGCTGGGCTTACAGGCGTGCGACACCACTCCTGATGGGCCTCTCTTGATCCTCAGGTCCCTCATCTTCAATCATGTTCTAGACAACTACCTGTGAGGTTGCTGGGATCAGAACTAGCATGCAGGAAGCGATGGGGTGAGGGTTGGATGGTCCGAGGAGGCCTGTAACAACCTCTCAAACCCTGTTGTTGGCTTGGCAGACCCAGCCTACACACATAGCTACATTTCATAGCTGCCTCCCCACCACACACCCCCAGACCCAGATCTCTGCCTGGCCATCAATTGCAGGTGCCCATGGTTGACAAGAGCTGTGTCTCCAGCTGTTCCTGTCTACAATGGCATCATTTTCCTCTTTGTCCTGGCCAATTTCAGCATGGCCACCTTTATGGACCCTGGTGTCTTCCCCAGAGGTAGGGCCCTATGATGGGGCAGCTCATTTTTACTATAGCATGAGTGACTGACTTTGGAGAGACTTGGGGGTTCCTAGTCAATGGGTTAAGCAGATTGGGGAGGGGATCCTCCTGCTAGGGAAGTTACCTTCGTGTCCCTTCACCACTCCACCTGGGTCCTGATCTGCAGCGGACGAGGACGAAGACAAGGAGGACGACTTCCGGGCCCCGCTGTACAAGAACGTAGATGTACGGGGCATCCAGGTCCGCATGAAGTGGTGTGCCACTTGCCACTTCTACCGCCCACCACGTTGCTCGCACTGCAGCGTCTGCGACAACTGTGTAGAGGTGATCGACCCACTGCCTTGTGCCCCCACTAACCAGGCCCCACACCCAGTCCCATCCATCATGAGTCCTGACGCACTGCCTCTGCTCAGGACTTTGACCACCACTGCCCCTGGGTCAACAACTGCATTGGACGCCGCAACTACCGCTACTTCTTCTTGTTCCTGCTGTCACTCAGTGCACACATGGTTGGCGTTGTGGCCTTTGGTCTGGTCTATGTGCTGAACCATGCTGAGGGGCTGGGAGCTGCCCACACCACCATCACGTATCCTTCGTCTCAAAGGCACATGTATCACAGGAGGAATTGAGGGTCATGGGGTTGGTCAGCTGCCTGGGGATCCCAGTGAGCAAATCAACTTCTCCAGATGGCTAGGGGGGGTAGTATTTGTCCCTAGGCACCTGCTGTGCTGCCAGCACATTTGTATATGTCTGTCCTCACTTGCAGCCATTGACCTTAACGGGCCAGCATGGCTGTCATGTGTGTGGCTGGCCTCTTCTTCATTCCTGTCATCGGTCTCACTGGTTTCCACGTGGTGCTGGTCACTCGGGGGCGCACCACCAACGAGCAGGTGCAGACTCCATGGGGCAGGGCCTGCAGAGCCCTTGGATGGGGTGGCATGTGCCGCTGTGGAGGATGGGGCTCGGGGTACCCCTGCATGGTCCTTGCTGTGGAAGCTGTTGCCACCAGCCACTCAGCCTGGAAATTCTGCAGCTCCCTGTGGGGATACATGGGGGTGACCTGGGTTAGAGGCTGCCCTGTGCTGACTCTGCCTGATCTACCTCCCACAATGGACCACTTTAGAGGAACCTGAGAATTCCTTGTCTATCCCCTTACCTTCCCTAGCCTGGACCCTGGGTGGCTAGGCTGCTGAGGGTCCTGTGTTCACAGGTGACTGGGAAGTTCCGTGGGGGTGTGAACCCCTTCACTCGTGGCTGCTATGGGAACGTGGAGCATGTGCTGTGCAGCCCCTTGGCACCCCGGT
The DNA here is from genome assembly GCA_004027295.1 of Dolichotis patagonum. Taxonomy (NCBI): domain Eukaryota; kingdom Metazoa; phylum Chordata; class Mammalia; order Rodentia; family Caviidae; genus Dolichotis; species Dolichotis patagonum. The sequence continues at coordinate 6,163 of PVJX010012983.1, read as the reverse complement.
GAGGCCCGGCCTGAACGGGGTTAAAGGGACCTGTGGGGTGGGCCTCAAACCCTCAGCCTAGGCCCTTTCTGCCCTCATCAGGTGGGGCTGGTCCTGCCCTTAATGTGTGTTCTCAGCTGGGTTACCTGGCTGCTCACCCCTATGCCCCTGGTGCAGGTATGTGGTGGAACCGCCACGGCTGGCACTCTCTGTGAGCCTGAAGCCACCCTTCCTTCGGCCTGAGCTCCTGGAGCATGCTGCATCGCTCAAGGTCAAGCTTAGCGACAATGGGCTGAAGGCAGGCCTTGGCCGCAGCAAGGTGGGGGCTTGGACTGGTATGGAGAGGAGACTGGAATTGGACCCTTGGAGAAGGGAAGCAGATAGGTTGGAGGGGCCCAGAATAGATAGAAGGGGAAGAACTGGGCTAGTTCTGGGCTAGGGTCCCAGGGTTCCAGAAAGGGAAGTTAAGTATTACTCCTCATCCAAGTGACCCTTCCCCACTAACCCTGATCCCCCAGTCCAAAGGCAGCCTGGATAGGCTGGATGAGAAGCCATTGGATCTGGGGCCCCCACTGCCTCCAAAAATGGAAGCCAGCAACTTTGGAAGTGACTTGAAGACCCCACGACCTGGCAGCGCTGGTGAGATGGAGGCAGACAAGCTGGGGAGGGGCATGGTCTGACCTTCATCTGACCCCAGTCTGACAGTGGCCCTTCTTCCCAGAGAGTTCCCTGTCAGTACAGAGGACCAGTCCCCCAACACCTGCCATGTACAAATTCCGGCCAGCCTTCCCCACCGGTCCAAAGGCACCCTTTTGTGGGCCTAGTGAGCAGGTAAGACCTGTCTGAAGTGGCCTACCCACCCACCCTTTCCCTTTCCTGAGAAGGCTCATTTGACCACATGAATGCCCACAGGACCCTGACCTGAGGTCCATTGGAAGGGAGCAGGGGGTAAGGGGCTGACACTTATGGACCTAACTAGGAATCCCTGTCCCTTGGTTGGCATTGCCCATAGGGCAGGTGGGTGGCTGCCCCCAGGAACAGTGTGTCAGCATGCCTGGAATTCCCCCATTAGTCACTCTCTGAGGCCCACGGGAAGTCTTCTGAAGAATTTGAGATTTGTTTGGGAAAGCACATTTATTTTCTGCGAATTAAATGCTCTGCTGTCCATCACTGTGGAGCTGCTGGCAGCACTGAGCAGCCTACACAACAGGCTGCCTGCTCTCCTTGAGGACCATCGAGGGCAGGTCCTGTAAATCCTGATCAGTTCCACTGCCAGAACTCGTTCCTAGGATCTGTTTCTTACCCCCTGAAGTTGAGGTCACTGGGTGGTATAGTGAATCTAGGCCTTCCTGGCCAAGAGTCCAGTCCTGGTGGATACCCACAGGCAGAGGGTCATCTCTGGTTGGGAAAGGGCACCTTGGTGCCCTCCCTGGGTCACCTGTTTCCCAAGCCTGACCACAATCCCACAGCGTATTCAAACTAGCTGGCTAAGTATATCCTGGTCATGTTTACCTGCATCCCCTTTGGGATTTGAGATTCCTGTGGCTCTTCTCCACCCAAACCATCTGCTGGAAGAGGATAGGAAGAGGCCTATCCTCCCTGTGTCTGACACTGCCTGGAGCAGATGGTTCCTGGTTGGGTGGACTCCATGGGTGCAACCCTGTATCTTTAGCAGCAGCTCTGCTTAGCACTGTAGAGTCCCTATGCCTTTGGGCCCAGAGTCAGTGTGGACATGGGTGTGACCCATGTGGTTCTTCCTAGGGATTGGGACAGTGGCAGGTCTCATACAGCCTTGCCTTGGGAGGTAGTCTCTGGGATCATTATACAGGCCCTACTCCCCTCTTCTACAGTGGGCACGAGAGTGGGAGCGGTGGTCAGGCATGAAGAACATCTTAGACCATGTTTTAGGCACACCTGGCAGTAGGGCTGTTATCACCAGAGTTCTGGCTTCTACGTGGTCATTGCACTTGGTGGCTGCAGGCTGGGGGATAGTAGGTGTAACAGCCAGTTCTCTCTCTCTCTCTACAGGTCCCTGTGTCAGGTCCTGACTCCTTGACCCTGGCAGATGACAGCACCCACAGTCTGGATTTTGTGTCTGAGCCCAGCTTGGACCTCCCTGACCATGGCCCACATACAACCTACCCACCATCCCCACCGCTTAGTGCCACCGATGCCTTCTCGGGTGCTTTGCGCTCCCTGAGCCTCAAGGCTGCCAGCAGGCGGGGTGGGGACCATGTGGCCCTGCAGCCCCTGCAGTCTGAGGGTGGGCCCCCCACACCCCATCGCAGCCTCTTTGCCCCCCATGCTCTACCCAACCGAAACGGCAGCTTGTCCTATGATAGCCTGCTTAACCCTGGCTCACCCAGCAGCCATGCGTGTCCAGCGCACCCCTCAGTTGGTGTAGCCAGCTACCGATCACCCTACTTGCACCCTGGGGTGGGAGGTGACCCACCACGGCCCCCACCTCGCAGCTTCAGTCCTGTATTGGGCCCCCGGCCTCGGGAGCCCTCACCTGTGCGCTATGACAACCTGTCTCGGACCATCATGGCCTCCATCCAGGAGCGCAAGGACAGGGAGGAGCGAGAGCGGCTGCTGCGCTCCCAGGCTGACTCGCTCTTTGGCGACTCAGGCGTCTATGACGCACCCAGCTCCTATAGCCTGCAGCAGGCCAGCATGCTGTCTGAGGGCAGCCGTGGCCCCATGCTGCGCTATGGCTCCAGAGACGACCTTGTGGCTGGGCCTGGCTTTGGTGGTGCCCGAAATCCTGCCCTGCAGACATCCCTGTCCTCATTGAGCAGCTCTGTGAGCCGGGCACCACGGACATCCTCTTCCTCCTTGCAGACAGACCAAGCCAGCAGCAGTGCCCCAGGGCCCCGGCCAGGCAGTGGGTCACACAGGTCGCCTGCTCGACAAGGCCTGCCCTCTCCACCTGGCACTCCCCACTCGCCCTCCTATGTGGGCCCCAAAGCTGTCGCCTTCATTCACACGGACCTCCCAGAACGGCCGCCCTCGCTGGCTGTGCAGAGGTGGGTGCTGGCAGTGTGGGTGCGCTCCTTGGGCAGGGCATTGTTCAGATTCCTTGGGGACCCTCTTGGTCTGGTATTCCCTGTGGTGACTATGGGGACCAGGCAGGGAGGGTGGGTTTCCTCTTGCTTCAAAGACCCCTTAGTTGTCATCTATAAACCTGGCCCAGCTCTGAGGATTCCCCTGGGCACATTCCATGTGCGTGTGTGTGAACAGGAGGATTTGTGCCTTGAGTGCAACATCTCATGGTGTCTCAGAGCTGGCACAGACCCAGCCCATGGAAAGGCCCATGGATAATTTTCTCTGGAACTGGTGCCATATCACAGCATGGGTCTCTTTTGGGTTGTGGGCTCTGGCCTTGCTGGGTCTGCTTGGGGCTGGCCTTGAATCTGCTGTGGTGTATCCCCAGGAGGGTGAGGCTGATGGATATCATATCATAGTGGAACAAGCTACCCAGGAAACGGGCTTCCCTGCATCTGTATGGGAAAACCAAGGCTTCCCAGTGGTTTTAACTGAGGCTGTCTTACAGGGCCAGGTCCAAGGAAGAGGGTTAAGTACTGTGTAGGACAAGTGTTCATGCTGGGCAGCTCATGGCACCAACCTGGCACTGCCTCACCCAGGACCCCACTGCCCTGAGCGAAGGCTCAGTTGTTTCCTGTTGGCAGACAAGGCCCTGGAGGAGATCCTTGACCAGACCCCTGGGCCACAAGGAGGCTGTGGAGTGCAGCCTGGCCCAGAGCAAGCCCCATGCTACTAGAGCCTGGCTGGCTTCTTGGGATTCAGGAGGAGGCTATGATGAGGGGGATGGAGGGCTTCTGCACATAGGGATGCTTAAGCAGCAAGGTCTGGTTAGCACTGGCAGGCCAGAGGGCAGAAGGGAAGCCCCTCAGTCTCCTAAGATGGGGCAGGGAGGGACCAGACAGCGTTACCCCTAGAATTCCCAGTCTAGGGCACCAGGGCAGGGCAGGGTAAGGCCTAGGGCTTATTAGTTTAATGTCCACTTGGCCAGCCTGTTCTCAGGCCAGTGCCAGGTGGAAGAGATCGAGGGACCCAAAATGTCTGATGACTTCTGTCCTGTGACAGTACAACCCAGGTTCCAGGACACAGAGCTCCAGGCCATGTCTGTATGTGTCCTGTCATACCACCGTCCCATGTTCACTGTGTCCATGTGTGTATGTGCTTGTTTTAATGCAGGGACCACCCTCAGCTGAAGACCCCCCCAAGTAAGCTTAACGGGCAGTCCCCAGGCCTGGCCTGGTTGGGGCCTGCTGCTGGCCCCCAAGGGCCCTCCACCAGCCCTGCCCGGCACACGTTGGTTAAGAAGGTGTCCGGCGTGGGTGGGACAACGTACGAGATCTCGGTGTGAGAACTGACCACCACCTGTCTGCCATGGCGCCACAGGGACCAGGACCCCATGGTGGTTCCCTCTACCCCCCACCGACTTCTTTGCCCCAGGGAGAGGCCACCGCCCAAGCCTGGTGTGGACACATCAGCAGGAGAGAGAGCCACGCCTCCACAAGCTTGTCCCAGCGCTCTCTGCCAGTCCGTCCACTCATCTTACCAGGAAGTTGGGTCCTAGGGCAAAGCTGGGCCTAGGGTTGTCAGAGTGTGTGTCTGTGTGTCTGTGCCTGCTGGGGCACTGAGGGGGACTCAGATTGCTTCCCCCATTGGCCAAGCTCAACCTTATCACCCTGTTACCCTTGTCGCCCGCCCTAGGCCAGTCTCCAGCAATCCTACTGGCCTGCCCACTTCCCCTTATAGATGAGTCACTGTGGGCCTGAGATGAACAGAGGTGGGGCCCTGCCCTCCCAGCTGCCCCTAACATTGCCTTTCCCCAGCTGGCTGGCAGCTTGTCAAGGCTGATGCTTCTGCAGTTCTGGCCTGCTCTGGGTTGTGATGGATGGGTGGACAACCAGACAGGCAGCCACCTGTGGTGGGGTTCCAGCTCCGTGTGTTCCATCTTGCCTGGCCTGCGGGCTTGTGTCCCCATGTCTGTGTGCTGTGCTGCAGTGCCATGTCCAGTGTGTTTGCTCGGCTGCCACTGTCCCTTTCATTGAAGCCTTAACTTCTGCTTTATGCTCTTGTGGGGTCAGAGGGTATGGGAGCAGGCATGCAGACCAGACACCACCCCAGAGAGCCAGTGAGGCCTGGAGCCCCGTCCCCAGCACTCAGGCTCTCCCTGCCAAACTGGAGCATCCCCACCCCAAGGCATATGAAATCCCCGGCCCTGGCCTGGCCAGTGCCATGTGGAAAGCACATTGGAGAGGGGGTCTGTGCTTCCCCTGGCATCAGGGATCTGAGAGTAAGCACATGGCAGCGTCTGCTTGCATTGTGTCTGTTTTATGTTTTTATATTTACATCTATATATCTATAATTTTATTAAAAAAAAGAAAAATCCATTCTGATCCTTTCCTTGGACAAAGCCAGGGCTGCGGGTACAGGGGCCCCAGGGAGTTGGGGTTATTAGGAGAGGGGTGGCTGGCTGGCACAGGGCAGAATGTTCTTTAGGGTGTTTCCTCTGAAGCCAAGTCCAGGTGCCAGTGGTAGGCTTTTGACTGGCAAGTGTGAGTTTCTACACCCTAGTATAAGTCACTGTTGGCACTACCTAGGTGAGTGGGGAAAGCCTGAATCTGGGCCCACCCCAAGGGCTTGGAGAGGATGGAATAAGGGTGCACTCCTTCCAGGAGCTGTATTTTTCTAGAAGTTACTGACATGTGCCAGGGGAGTCCATAGATCTTTGGGGCTGAGCCTAGGCGGGGCTGGTGGAGTGGGAGCTCAGGGACCTGGAGGGAGGTGCCTTGAGCCTTGGATCCAGCATCTCTGCCCTATGCTGACCTCCACCTTTCTACTTTTCTCTTTGGACGACGCGGCCCACAGGGGGCGAATAGGCACCTGTAGCCGCGGATGGGGGCAGCGTGGCCAGCCCAGGGGGACCCCCAGCCTGCATCTGTGCCACCTTGGCCTCCCTGAGGACCGCCCACCGCTGCGGGCCCCCTGGAGCCCAGCCTCTGGGGTACCCCCCCGCGGGACCATGTGCCGCCTGCACTCGGCTGCATCCAGTCTTTTCCCCAGCCTCTCGGGACCCTAGCCAGTTGCCAAGTGGGCAGCTCTGAGGCCCTGGATAACCCAACTGGGGACCCAGGGAGCTAGGCTGCCATGG
>PVJX010012982.1:0-48705 GCA_004027295.1 Dolichotis patagonum | reverse complement strand
TCATGCTTTTCTAGGAATTGTTTTGTTTTATCTTGCTTTGTTTTGTTTTTCCCTCTAATACAGAAAGGATAGATATACATGTAGAGACTCATGCATGTGTAGAGCTTATAAACAGTTTACAAGAACCAACTATATAACACATGTTGAAATGAACAACTACTTTGAAGAAAAAGAGACACTACAGTACCCAGTGCTGATTCCATAATGTCATGAGTTGTAATCCAGCAAAATTATCATTCTTTGTTCAAAGTGATTTTAGCTTGTTTTGTCTTGTTTGACACACATGAAGGTATGGACAGCTGTTTCGAGGAGAATGAGAGACACTATGACAGCCATTCTCAGCTTCCCTATTGTCTGGTCTTGAAGACCTGAAACGCCCTCCTCGTCTTGCTCAGATCAATTCCATACTATGTTGTTTCATGTGAATTCCCTGTGTGTGACAATATGGACAACTGTTTGGAAGAAAACAAGAGTCAAATACGATAGAGTGAGTATCTCCAATTGTCTAGTTTTGGAATTTATGTTCCTTACATTGATTTCTTGTGATCTGCTTTGTTCTGTTTTGTTGTGTTTAATTTTACCCTTTTGATATAATTGCATGTATATTTGAGTGGGTAAGATGGATGACCATATTGCTGGTTTTTTTGTCAGATCGTGGAACAGAACTGTTAACAGACTCACTGTTTGTGTACTTTTCACGTTTTAACTTTATAATTTGAACAACTATTTCCAAGAAGTCAGTATGTAATTTGTCAAGCAATAATCTCTTAGGTTTTTTTTTTTGTTGTTGTTGTTCTTTTCCTTTTTTCCTTGGAACTCTGTATTGTTGCTACCCTTTATTCTGTTTTTTTTTCTTTCTTCTCATTAAATAAAATTTAAAAAAAAAACCCAGCAGCTGTAGCAATCTGTGGTCTTGCTTCAGGGCCATTATTATGACAGTTTTAAGGTAGGAAAACTTTTAAAGCATGAGAAAGTGAAAGGCAAAGGAAGGGCACACCTGCTTGCTATTGCTGTGTAACAGATGGCCATAAATTCAGTGTCTTAAGAGCACACATCTCAGTTCTGTAGGTCAGAAGTCTGAGCACTGCCCAGGGTTCCTTATCCACCGTCTCACTGAGGAGTTCCGGAGCTGTATACCAGGTTGTCTTACAAGCTCCTGGTGATGGCAAGCCCAGTTCTTGTGGCTGTAGGAACTGAGGTTTTCTTTGCTTGCTGGTTGTAGCTATGTGCTGTGCTGAGTCTTCAGAGGCCTCTACGTCTTCCAAGTCAGCAGTGTGAGACCTCCCTAATGCTGAGTCCCCCTCACCCTTCCAGTCTCTTCTGTGAGAAAGAGCTCAAGTCTTTGGAAGTTTGCATGTCATTGGATCTGACCACTGGGAACTAGTGTTGCTTTTTTTTTAAATAGTGATTTCCTCCAGGATTCATTTTCTTTTAGTGTTTTTTTTTTAATTTTAATTTTTTAATTTAAAATATAATAAAACCAAGCAAAATAAAACAGAATAAAGCCAATTAAAACAAAACAGTGTAAATTATACAGGACTTCAAAACAAGACAATAGGAAATCAACAATGGCTACTATAATGCCTCTTGTCTTCAAAATAGCTTAACATCAGACATAGTAAAACAAAACAAAACAGAACAGACTAGTACTAATAAATACAAAACAGTGAATGCAATAAAGGACTTCAAGATAATAGTAAATCCAAAATGACTACCTTGTTATCTTGGAAATCTTGTTATCTTGGAAATAACTGCCCATGCCATCGGATATAATAAAATCAAACATAACTATACAGAATAAAACCAAATCAAACCAAACAGTGAAAACAATACAGACTTTAAAACAAGATAATAGGGAATTAATGATGACTACCACCTTCAGAAGGAGATTCCCATAGATGCTAGACTGCGCATTGTTACCCTCTAAATAGGTGATCAGAGCACCGGCTTTTGGTCTGAAAGGTCAGTGAGACACTAAACTTTACAAACATTAAGTTGTACTTCACAACAGCTTATCATCTCAGCCAGTCGCATATGCGGTGTGCAGCTCTCCTCTCCCAGCCTGCGTGCGTGATGTGCGGGCTTCTTGTTCTCCTCCCTAGCCTGCAACGGTGAGACTGACAGGAAGTGGCTGGTTTCTTGCTCTCCTCCCCACAGCCCTGTGCGTGGTGTCCAATATTGCTTCCTATGTCAGTGAACTAGAACTTAACTCACATCTACAAGATCTCTCCACAGGAGCACTGCATTAGGGACTCATGCAATGGCTGGGAGATGGTCCTTTGGGAGCTTGGACCTCTCCTCGTGTCCTCCACCAGTTGCTTTGAGGGAAGCAACCAGATGCTGCTGCTTTGACTGCTCACTGTGCAGCTGACATGCGCGAGTGCAAAGCGGATCGATGGAAAGGAAAGCTGACGACAGTTGACAGTTCATAGAGCACATTCGGTGCCATTCTCTATTACGTATTTATTTATTTGTTTATGGCTCATCTATACATTGGTCTGACATTATTTTCCTGGGCTCTCAAGTGTGCCAGTATGGCATTTACAGATCAAGTGAGGATCCCTGTTTTTCAGGAGAAAATGAAACTCAGAGGGGTTGAAGGTAGTGTTCGTGGTCACCAGCTTGTGAGTGGCAGGCTTGGAGTGTGTCCCCATCCCCTGTGCTCTTTGGATGGCTTCTCCAATCGTCAGCCTGTGTGCATTTTCACACTGAGTGCCTGAGCCAAAAGTTGAGATACTTGGAGGAACATCCCCTGGCCTCTTTTGCATCAAATGACTCCTGATTTATATGTCTTTACAGAATTCCAGGCTTTCTTGGTATTTAAGAGAAAATTAGGGAGACTGAAAGAAAATCAGCCCAACATCTCACTGGACACCAGTTTTTCGGTCATTAGTGTGGCTTTGTTGGACTCCCTAGTATGCTAGGAATACAGGATGAGAAGGTGAATAAAGTAATTATCTGCTCTCCAAAAATCCACCCTCCCCTGGAGACCAGGATTCACCAGTATCTGCAGTGCAAGGAAGTGGTAATATGGATCAGGAATGGAATAAGCACTTTAAAAGGCAAAGAAATACAAACAGCTCTTTCCTTGGCTTTAGCTCCCACATTCACCTCCTCTGCTCTTCCATGGCTTCCACCCAGCTGTCACCATCTTTGCCCCAGCTCATCTTCCACACAGTCCCACCATGTCCCCTGTGTTCCCCTTTCCTGGGGCTCTTTTCCCTATTTGTCTGGGTGCCAGGCATGAAGCCAGAGCAGAGGCAGGTATGTCTCTGTGAAGACAGCACTCTAAGATCCCAGTGGGTGCCCAGAACTTGAGATGGTTCCAGAGCCTACCTGCACAGTGATTTACCCCCTACAGACAACCTATGAGAAAGCATAATGTACAGATCACACTCCACACAAGATTAACGGTGATTTGCCATAGATTTTAGCAACCCCAGTATGTGACTTCTGTCTTTGCTTCTTGAAAACCTTCATCTTTTCATTTAAAAGGAGCCTTTCTGTCTTCTCTTTGGTGTACCCAAGTTGCCAGCATCACTGGCTACTCTCATGCTTTGTGGCTTTGACTAAGTATAATAAAAGTTTCTTGAACACAAGCACTGCAATACTATGACAGTCAAACTGACAATCTAGATGACGAACAAATAACTGGTAGGTGGGGAATGTATGGAGCATCTGTAGTTACAGTGGGTCTGGAATGTCCCCCAAATACTCCGGTTAAAGGCTTTATCTCCAGCTTCTGATGCTACCTGGAGGTGGTGGAAATTTTGGTGATAGGGGCAGCTGGAAGAAACGCGTCTCTGGGGCCAGGCCATGAAGGATGTCTCATGCGCAGGCCCTTATAGGTCTGAGTGTCTTCTCCTTCTGCTTCCTGGCTGCTGTGAGGCTCCTCCATTCCCTTCTGCCATGACTCTTCTGCTTCCCACAGGCCTCACAGCAGTAAGTCAGTCTACCATGGGCCAAACTCTCTGATACCATGAACCAGAATAAACCACACCTCCTTTTAAGTTGTTTAAGTCAGTATTTTATCACAGCGAGGTGCTGGTTAACAGAGGGATAAATCACATCCCATGTGAAAGGTAGCAGCTATTCAGAATGGTTTAAAATAACAAGCTGGTGAAATGTTTACTTCTACACTTTTCTATTTGATATCCACCAGACCATAGTTGACCATGGGTAACTGAAACCTTAGGAAGCAATGCAAGAGAAAAGTTGTGACCACTGTGCGTGAAAGTGAAAGGGGACTAGGGGACATGCTGGCTTCTCAGAGGTCACACCATGCGGGCCCCTTCGCTCTGTAAGACACATGATTGTTGTTAACCTTGTGCTATGCTTGACTAAATTAAACTTTCTCATAGATGCTGTGTATCAGAAACAAATCATCATATATGCAGGACTTGGTACTCTCTACAGTTCTGATCATCCACAGGGTCTTGGAGTGTGTCCTTCCTGGATAAAGGAGGGCTGCTCTCTGCTCTGCTGGTCCCATCTCCCTCACCCTTCCAGAGCCCACCATGCCTCCATCATCGTGAATGCCCGGGTGTCTCTGAGTTGAGCCCAGTGTCACATCTGCCTGACTCTCAGATTGTCTCAAGGCTCATCTGTGCTGAGAGACGTGGTCCTCTCGACCTCCATGCCTCTGGGTGGAAGTCAGAACTCCTTTCCTGATGTTCTCTCTGGACTGCTCACTCAAAGCCTCCATGTGTACTGGGATGCATCTTTGTTTGTGGAAAAAGCCACTTACATTTTCAGAAATTGTGAGGAAAAGACTGCATCTTTGTTGCTATAGCCTATGATTCAGTGGATGTACTGTGTTGATAGAATGAAGGATAGGTTTAATGCCCTGCAATAACTGACAAGAAGGGGTCTTCAAGAGTTTGCAGTGACCTAGCGAAATTTTAACCTCACAAGTTAATTTGTTGGTGTGTGCCAGATGCTGTCTTGATTCTTGGAAAACATTTGAATAAGGTTAAAGTTTTCTTAGTCACTGATGAGAAGGTGAATTCTGGACAGAGGGAATGAAACAAATAAAATTACAAAGGTAAACATGTGTTCTTAGGGAAGAAAAGAGTCAGCCTTCCATATCTGTGCTTCTGTATTTGCAGATTCAGTGAACTGCAATTGAAAGTATTTGGAAAAAATTACCTGTATTGAATGTACATGTACAGTTCTCTTGCCATTATTCCTTAAGCAATACAATATAACAACTATTTACACAGCATTTACGTTGAATTAGGTATTATACTTCATCTAGGTGTGATTTTAAGTCTGTGGGAAGATGTGTGTGAGTTACATGCAGATGCAACACCATGTTTTACAAGAAATGAGCATCTCAATTTTGGTGTCCTCAGAGAGCCCTGGAACCAATCTCTGATAGATACTTCAGATAAAAGTAATTTGGACACAGTCTTTATTGACTCAGGACTTCCTCTTCTGTTTTACTCCTACTTGGAGCACTGTGTCAGGTTCTGGTAATGCTGGGTTGAGTCTGAGGGGTTTTCTGCCTTCAGAAGTAGCAGCTTCCTGAGAGGCAGCTACACCTGCTGCGGTACACAAAGGGAATCGGGGCCAGAAGGCAGGACCCAAAGAAGGTGAGGTCTGAGCTAAGGCTGGTGGGTGTCAGCGGAGCGCGTGGAGCCTGAGAGGCAGCGGGTAAGGAGGCAGGTAGCAGGAGAGACTCTCAGACTTGTGTCTGAGCTGTGAAAGGTAAGTAACATCTACCTTCCCTGAGCTTTTCCTGGGTTTTCTCTGAAAATGCAGACTCCAGCTGTAGGAATGTGCCTTTGGAGATGCAGCTCGCCTCTGCGCTGCTGCGACTGGGTGAGACTGCGGTCCAGGTGGTAGGAAGTGGGTGTTTGTGCCTCAGCCAGGGCCAGGGCATCCTCATCTCCTGCAGTGGTGCAGGCTGTGACTACTGCGTGCTTGGAGGGCCAGGTCAAAGACAGGACCTCTCGACAGGGAGCTGAGTAAAATGGGGTCATGCCGGTGGTCACCAATCCAACATGACCGATGTCTTTGTAAGAAGAATTGGGACCCAGACAGATACAGAGGGGTGACTATGCGGTGACACAGGAAATGGTGGCCTCTGCAGGCCAAGGAGCATGGCCTCAGGAGAGACCAGCCCTGCCCGCACCTTGACCTAGGACTTGCAGCCTCCAGGCCAGTGAGGAACGCTCTTGTGCCGCTGAGCCACCCAGCTGTGGGCTTTGTTATGGCGGCCTGAGCTGACCGCACAGCAGGCAATGAAAGGTTAGTGACAGAGGCAAGAGTGATGGAGAAAATGTGACATTTTTGAGAGACAAGACCATGTTTCGGGACCCAGAACCTTTCCTGGTATTTAAGGAAAGTGGTTTTGGCTCCCAAAGAAAGGAACCTGGAGCTCAGTGGGTGAAATAAGCGCTTGCCGTGGATGCCCTTCACCGGAACGCACAGCTCTTGTCACTTTGTCTGGAGCCTGGACTCCAGCGTTTACAGCTTTAAAAATGTCCCTCGTCTTTTTTCTGCGTTTATTTCATTTTCTGCCACAGCTTTGTACAGGAAGAGTGAGCAGAGCAGCAGAGAGAGCACCGGATCGTGCTTTACCAGCGAGTCCAGCAGAAGGAAGGAGGCTGAACCACGCTGGCCGGAGACACTTCTGCTGCCCCAGCTCCACACCTGAAACCTGGGACCAGTGGAGACTGCAGGACAGAGCCCTGATGTGCCACGGGCCAGACAGCAGTGGAGCTGGTTCAGTGGGGTGGGGTGTGAGGGACGGGGAATGAGCTGGGATTCAGTGGCAGAGTGCCCTCCAGCTGGTAACCGGTTCTCAGGGGGCACTGATGCTTGCCTTGAGCTGTGGTTTTACCAAGGCTGAAGGCAGCTTACAAACGCATCTTGTGTTACAGTGGACAGAGCGTTTCCAAAGCACCTTCCTTGGGAGACAGGTCCCCTGGCACCAGCCCTGTTTGTACAGTAGCACACACCCAGCACTTCCTGGCCACCCTCAGGGCCTGGTGCTGCTGGCCCAGGCCTCAGAGCCTTCCTGCATCAGTGTTTCCTCTTGGCAGGAGACGCCGAGTTCTGGGTCCCACTTGAGTGAGGCTCCTCACAAAGATATCTGGGCCCTGAGAGTGGCCCAGGGCTTCTCTGTGTACCAAGCTGTCAGGTGGCGGATGTAGGCAGCTGCTGAGACCCCAGCAACATGAGCTTCTTAGGAAGTGACCCCTGCTTTTTTGTATTTTAGAAAGAAAACCCTGCTTGTGCACTCTACCGCCTAGTGAGCACCAAGTCTCACACCCATGCTGCTCTGGTGGAGGTCGAGGCAGTGCCCTGTAGCCAAGATGCCTGTTTGGTTGCCAGGCAGGCCAGAGTTTGCATGCTACCCTGTGGGAGCTCCAAGACAATCTTCATCACCTGGGACCATCCTGAGAAGGAAAAAGAGAAGGGACAGATGGTGAGATAGTGGGATACAGGAGCACCCATGCCTCAGATTTTCCAGACATGAGCCAGGCAGGCAAGGCAAAGCCTGACCTGGTTGGTTCTGTGGCAGTTGTTCTATTGGCTACTGCATGTGTCCCCTCCCCTCCATTCCCAGCTGAGCTCCTTTGGATTCATGCTTCTTTCTGGGTCATAACACATACAAAGTGTGTAGGATACTCTCTGCTAGCTGTGAGCATTTTGTCATGGTTCCCACACTTTTTTTTTTTTGTGAGCTGCAACTGTTTAGATACGCGTTTGAAGATTTTGTGCGTCTCTTCTTTACTGGCTCCCACCTTATTTATAAACATATATACATGTATACATATAATTTATTTGTATAAATAAACATATATACACATATATGTATGTACATGTATATATGTTTATTTGTATATATGTTTATTTATATATGTGCATATATCTCCATAGCTACATGTATATATGGGAATACCCTGGTTTTTATTATAAAGAAAATCATGGTGAATATCCTTGTATATGTCTTCTAATATATGTAATAAGAGCCCTGGGAACAGATTGTTTCTCAAATGGTAAGTCTTGAGGATTACTATACAGAATGATGGTATGGCAGAATAAAAATCATAGTATATCACTCATGGTAAGGAGAAATACTTTTCATGGGAATGCATACACATACAAACATATATATCATATGCACATATGTGTTTTGTATATTGGTAGGTGATATAAAACGGATTTTCTACACAAGTCCAGGGAAGAGGAATGTGAAAGCCATAGATTTAGTTGTACCCTCAAGAGGTAGTTGCTGACTACGTGGTGGGCTTGTCTTCCCATTTGCCAGATATCTCTGGACTATTGCAGTTTTTATTTCCTAACCTCATTTTTTTTCTTTACCAGGTTTATGTGTTAGAAACTATATCCCACTATGATTCTAGTTTGTATTTCCCAGACTACTGGTGCAGGTTAGACGTATTTATTTCCTATTTGAGTTGCCCATTCATATCCTTTTACCATTTGTTTATTGTTTTAAAAATTACTTATTAGGCCTGTAAATGTATATATTTGGTGTTAATCCTTTTCTGCTGTATTTATAACTAATCTTTTCCCTGCCTGTCTTTTCCTTTCACTGTATTTATTATCTTGTGTTTTTATTTTAACATGTTAAACATGATCTGTTACTCTCTCTACAGATCGCTCTTTTTGGAGCCTTTCTAAGGAATCCTTCCAACTGGAAGCTAGAGAATCATTTCTCCCTGTTTCCTATTGAATATTCAAAGCTAATTAACTCTGTTCCACCCATGGATAGCCTATGACTCACCCGCTTACTGTTTTGTATTTTGTGTACATGATCACGTGCCTGGGCTTTTTATTCTCCCGTGAGTGAGTCTGCCCCTCTGGCCCTTGGTCACTGCCACAAAGTCTGAAGGTGGTCATCACACGTGTAGAGGCCAGGGACCTGTGTGCTGCCTCTTTAAAACCATCTTGGTCCTTCCTGTCCCTTTGAGTTCTACATATAGGTTGAAAGTTCATTGAAATTTAAAGAAAACTTGTGATTTCCATTAGCTACATCAAATTTGTATATTTGGAGACAATTGACTTTTTATGACATTGTGTCTTCAAGTCTGTACTCGCATTGTACCTCTCTACACAGCCGTCTCCTCTGATTGCTTTCAGTCGTGATTGTTAGGCTTCCCTGTAGTTGCTTTCACTATTTACTGTATTCCTACAGATGTTACAACTTCCATAGCTATTTTGAAAATGGAACTTTCATTACATGTTCTAATTGGTAGCTTTTGTTATGTGGAAGTACTTTTTATTTTTGCAAGTTTTCTGTCTAGACAGCATGTTACTCTCCCCAAGCTTTCTGTTTATCACAAGTTCCCTGTTGACTGTCTATGTAAGCTATCTAAAGTTGCCTTTTGCTTTTCAATGTATAGAACTATTAAAATGTAGGTTTTGCCACTTCTCTAGTCCTGATAGCATCTTTTAATTTTTATACCCACATTTTTAATAATGTAGTTTTCAGAGAATAAAGGTCATGAATGTGACTTAAGAGTTTTAAAGTACAAAAAACAGAACGCAGAAAAAGAAGACCTCAAATATCACCTGGGGAAACTGTTGATAAACTTTTCTCTTTTTACAATTAAAATTTCTTAAAATTTGTATATCATAAAGTTGACTGTATTTTGGAGTATGCAAATACTGGAAATTTCCTTCATCCCAAAATACTGCTCTGTGCTGGCCTTCCAAAGCAACCTTTTTGTCTACTCTGATCTCCAACCACCCCTGAGGTTTTCTCTGAGCTGACAGAGCTAAGGGTCCGGATTGCCATGTAAAAGGAGTCATGGACTCTGCAAGCCCGTTAGTGTACAGTGCAGCCTCTGAGATACACTGACTGGTGTGTGCATTCATTAATTTGAGTGCAGCAGTACTGCACTTTGTGGATGCACCTCGGTTTGTTTAGTCATTAAAAATTAATGATATGTGAGTTGTTTTCAGCTTGGGCCATTATGAACTATATAGTAGAGAGTCACGTACATGTTTTTATGTGGGCATACACTTCCATTTCTGTTAGATAAACCCCTAGTAGATGTGCTGATCAGATGATATGTTTGAAATATAAGGGAAAGATATGCTCTTCTCCACTGCAGTTTTACAATTTTTCATTCTGTTCAGCAACATATGAGAGTTCTAAATGTTCTGCATCCTTAGCAGCACTTGGTATTGCTAGTTTTAAAATTTTTAAACTAGTTTAACAGGTATATATGGGTATCTTGTTAGGATTTCAACTTTCTAAAAAATTAAAATTTATAAAATTATTAATGCTGGGGCATTTACATTTGCAGAAATATTATAAAGATAGTATAGATATTTTGCAGATTCCTCATATAGTGTCAGTCATGCTTGGTCTGATGGTTTTTGCATGACTAGACTGGGATGATATGTCTCTGGAAGAAGATCTCAGAGGAAATAATGTCATTTTCATGACATCACAGCAAATGTTCATATACTCCAACTATTTACTGTGGATGTTAATGGTGGAAGGGGTGCTTGCCAGCCTGTCAGCCGTAGGCTGTGTTTTGTTTTGTCTTTGCTCTTTACATACTGAACGCTTGATAAGAAAGTCACTCAGTTTGTTTCTGTTTGGGCATTTGGGAGCACTCTTGCCTTCCTCCTTGGTGCCTTTGAAATATACTGCCCATCATTGTGGTGTTTTATTTACTTATTTAGCACTTGTGTTAGTCAGCTTTCTGAAATTATGGCAAAATACCTGAGACAATCAAAAGTAGAGAAGGTTTATCTTGGCTTATGATTTTAGGGGATTCGGGCTGTGGCTTTGGGTCTCAGGGTAGCACAGTTCATCACAGCAGGAGTCCGTGGCAGAGGATGCCTGTTCACCTCACGGAAGCCAGGAAAATGAGAGTGATACCCTCTTCAAGGCCACCCCTCCAGCCTCAACACTGGGCTCCAATTCCTGAAGTTCCCATCACCTTATGAGAGCACCAAGGCCGTGGACCTTTAACATGTGGTCTGTTGGGGTTGAGGTCGGAGTGATAGGCACTTCCTGTCTTCGTGGACCTATAAGATGCTCCACACTCTCCGGTGACTCACTGCTGCAGTCCCAGGGTCCGTCACCACTGCAAGGATTTCTGCTTCCTTTGACGGGAGGATGTTGCTGGACACCAAAGCCCAGGGCTGGGGTACTCCTGCCGTGAGGGTTTCATTGCTATTAATCCCTTGCAGGTGACAGCAAAAGCATACTTAGTGTATGTGTATCTAAGACAGGTATGTATACATGCCTCTACACCATCTATGTATACACGCCTATACATATTTAATTATGAGCTCGAAGTATGTCTCTGATTCATAACCACGTGCTTCATATAGAACTTGGCCCTCACCATCAGCCAAGTTACTTAATTGTTCAATCTTAGTATGAATGTTTAGTGGTACCCACACTCTTTAACTCACACCCCTATTAATATAAAAAACCCACAGTGGTTAAAGAAGAAGGGAGGATTTTAATCAGAACTATTGCAAAACAGAACTCTGCTGAAACAAAAAGTGAGTGGCAGCTGGGTGCTGGGATGAGCCGGTGAGAAAGCATTCAGGATGAGGAGGTGATTGGAGGGGCCACACGCAGCCTGCTGCATCTTCCCTGCTTGCCAGTGTTCCCTCTCGGGTTTTGGCCCTGTGTGTTTGCTGAGCAGAACCTGCCAGGTTAGGCTCCCAAGTCCCCCAGCTAGCTGCTGGATAACCTCGTTGCAAAGGAACAGTCTCCGGGTACTTGAGAGACATTTCTTGGACTGTAAAACTAGCTGGGAAAAGATTCTATACATTTCAAAGGGGCAGGCAAGGACTTTAGGGTTCCAAGGTTTCTCAGCAAGCTACTGTTAGCGGAGAGAAGGAGTTTGGGGCCAAGCCACGGAACAGCCTCTGTAAAGCCTCGTCTAGCCCAGGGGGCCTTGCAGGCCATCTGATTTCCCCCACTGCAGTTTTAGCAGTGCCGCTGTACAAGTGCTTTTGCCATGAGGCCAGGTGCATCGAACGTCACCGGGCCTGCCCTTCACTCTCAGTCCCCCTTCTTCTGTCACATTTGGCTTTCATATGGGGCTTGGCAGGGTTTTTGGTTCATATTCCTGAATTTGGAACATTTTAATGTTTACTCTTCATGTGTTAAAGTTCTATGGATTTAAAAAATATTGTATAGATGCCTTGTACCAGGCAGCTGGGACTGCCATAACAAAATAGCACAAAATAGACGTACGGACCTCAGAATTTATTTTCTCCCAGTTCTAGAGCCAGGAGGTCTGAGATCAAGATGTGGGCAGGGCCAGGTTCTACAGAGGCCACTGTCCTTGGTGTGCAGATGGCCAGCCTCTCACCATACCCTCATGTGGCTCTCCTTCTGTCTGTGTTGTGTTTCCTCTTCTCATAGGACAGTAGTTAGACCTGATTAGGAACCACCATGAGGGACTCATTTTAACTGAATCATCTCTTTAAAGACCCTATGTCCAAACAGGTACTGGGAAAGATCTCAGCATATGAATTTTGTGGGAGATGCAGGTAGGCCCGTAACATCTGTCGTTGCTGTATCGTACAGAATTGTCATATTGTCTTGAGAGCCAGCCTTCACTTGATGCATTCTATCTTCTCTTCCAGTTTGAACCTCTGACAACTGATTTTATTGTCTCTGTAGTCTTGTCTTTTCTGGAACACCATGTAATGGAATCAGACCATACATCAACTTTTTAGGGTGAGTTCTTCCACTTAAGAATGCACACAAAAGACTCACACATATATTTTTGTGACTGCTAGGCCATTTCTTTCACTGCTGATTATTTTCATTCATTTGATGAATTTTCAGAAGTTTATCCATTCACTTGCTGAAGTGTATTCTGGTTGTTTCTAAGCTTTGGCTATAAATAAAGTTTCTATAAACATTTATGTATAGGTTTACATATAGGCATATATTTTCAAATCAGTTAGCTAAGTTGTAAAAGCAGGATTTTTAGATTCTATGGCAAATCTAAGAAGAGCATTCTAAGAAACTTCTGAACTGTCTTCTAAAGCAGCTATTTATTTTTTTTAAAACTCCATATCCTTTTTATTGTTTAGTATGATCACTTTTTGGATTTAAGCCAATATAATAGGTGTATAATATCTTACGATATTTTGGTGTGAAAGTTCCCTATTGCCAAATAATATAAAGCCTTTTTATATGTGCTTATTTGGCATTTACTTCAGTAAAATATCTGTTCAGATCATTTGCCATTCTGAGGTTTTTCTTTTGTTTCTTTTTCTTTTTGGTGGGGTCTTTTATTTGTTTTATTTTTTATTGTTTAGTGTCAAAATGTTTAGAATATTTGTGATACATGTATTATTTTTAGATAAATGTTTTTAACATTTTTTTAGGGTCGGTTATTTATTGTTTCATGTTTTCAGTAGTATTTTTACATATAGCAGTTTTGTCTCTTAAAGTTACAGTCATCAGTCTTCCTTTCAAGGATCATCCTTTTACTGTTGCATGTTGTCTTGGTTACTTTTCTCTCATTGCTGGGACAAAATACCCGACACCAGAATAAAGGAAGGAAAGGCTTATTTAGCTCACTGTTTGTGGAGGTTTCAGTTGATAATCAGTTAGCACCAAGGCAGGGTGGGATGGCACAGGGGCAACAATTTGTAGCAGCCAGCAAAAACAGCCAGTACAAAGAGGGGAGAATAAACCTCTTTCTCTCCCTTATATTGCACACAGAACACCCCAGATCCAGGGCAGGTGTAGCACTCACACCATCTCCATGCCCTCCTCTTGCACAGGCTCAGGATATTTACAGCTCTCTGCTGAGTCTCTTATTTTAACCTTCTCAGGTTGACACATATAAAAAACCTCTGCTACACATCACTGAAAGAGTCACCATCTGAGGTAATTTAGATCTCACCTGTGTTTTTTTCTCTAAGTTGTAGATTATTAAATTTTATGTTTAAATCTGAGTCAGTTCGAACTAATTTTTGTGCAAGTTATGAAGTCTATGTGTGAGGTCCTTGTGTTTTCTTTTGCATATTAGTGGTCAATTGTTGCAGCAGTGCTTGTGGAAAGTTTATCTTTTCCATTGAATTCTCTTTGCTACTTTTCATAGATTGACAATTTTTATCAAGAGTTTCCATATTGACCTGGTAATTTAGACATCTCTTCTTTCACCAGTGCACTTTGTCTTAGTTTTCTTTCTGTTGTGGTTGGGACAAAATACCTGAAACCCAAAGTTAAAGGAGGATTATTTTATAATATTCACCCAAAAAGTCAAATGAGAAGTGTGGACAGATCTGTCCACACATTGGAGACCCTAAGGATCCGTTGAGGGCCTGGACCCCATGGCAATGTCCTTCACGAGTCTAGCTGAAGTCCTGGAGCCAATGACCACATCGCATGTCAGTCTGTATCAAGGAGCTGCACTGGGAAGGCCCAAAGGTCAGTGGCGGAAGCCAGAAAGTCTGTGCTGTCAGGGGAAGGGTCTGTGCCAGCAGACCACGAGATCTGCACTGGAGTCAGGAAGTGACACTCAAGGTAAGGAACAGAGCTCCCCAGAAAACAACTGTGGCCATCCTCAGTGACAGCAAGGACCCAAGCTCCTCCAATGAGGAGGACAGGCGAGTTCATATCAGGAAAATCAACGTGATAAACCTCTCCAGGAGAATCAGCAGCGCACCACCTTCCCCTTCTGTTCATCTTTTATGCTATTGGCAACAATCCTCAGATGGGCCTTCTACGATTTATACATTATTGAACCACTATTGCTTTCTTTACTAACACACTTGGTCATAGTTTATAATACCTGCACTATACATCTGCTTTAGTTTTACTAGTTTTTTTTTTTCAAAATCTGCACCTGTATTCCCAGACACTGGTAGTCTGTAGTAGTTCTTTTTTTATTTTTAGAAAGCAAAACAGAAAAAAGTGTAGAAATAATACAGAATTTTAAAAAATGACAGTAAGAAATCAATACTAGTTAACATATTACCTATTATCTTAGAAGTAGTTGTTCAAGTTACAAAATCTAAGCATAAAAATGAACAAACAATGACAGTACAACCTATTCATTTTGATCAACTAACAGAGAATTAGTAGTATGGTTATCTGTCTTGCACACTTAAACATACATACAGTTATATGTCTATACCTACAAGTTGTTTTTTCTTTTGAGCACTTTCTTTCCTTTTCATTATTATAATATCTATTACACATTTTACATCTTACTACTCTTTCAGTTTTTTATTATTAACATTTATTTTTTACACTAGGGAGACAATATGATATATACAAATGTGAGTCTGATTTATTTCACTTATGAGTATAGTCTCAAGTTGCATCTATTTACCTATAAAAGCCTCAAGACTATCCTTTTTTATAGATGAGTAATATTTCATTGTATAAAAATACCACTTCTTTTTCATCCATTCTGCCTTGATCGGCATTTGGGTTGTTTCCAAGATTTAGCTATTATAAATTGTGCTGCTATAAACATGAGTGCATATATATTGTGACATAACATTTTCATTGTTTCTGGTAAAATACTCAGGAGGGCAACAATTAGATTGAATACCAGTTTTTTGAGGAATCTCCATACTGATTTCCACAGTGGCCACACCTGTCTGCACTCCCACCAACAGTGGAGAAGTGTTCCTTTTTCTCCACAGTACCACTGACATTTGTTATCACTTGGTTTCTTGATGGCAGCCATTCTTTCTGGAGTGAGATGGAATCTCAGTGTTGTTTTAATTCACATTTCTTGAATGACGAGTGATGGTGAACATGTCCTCATGTATTTATTTGCCATTTGTATATCTTCATCTGAGAACTGTGTTCATCTCAGATGCCCATTTTTGGAGTGGGTCTTATAATTTGGGGGACTTGATGTTTTGCAGTTTTTTATGTGTTCTGGATATAAGTCCTTTGTCTGAGGGGTTGCTGGCTAAAATTCTTTACCATTCTGTATTTTTTTCACTTTGTGGTGATTTCTCTTGAAGTGCAAAATCTTTTTAATAAGATGAGATCCCAGTTGTTGATGATTTGAAGTACTTTCCAGTTTGCATTTTGTTCATGAACTTTTTGCCTACTCCTACATCTTCAAGATTTCTATGTACTTTGTCTTCCAGTAGATTTAGTGTTTCTGTTTTAATATTTAGATCTTTGACTTTAGTTTTGTGCATGGTGATAGACATGGGTCTAGTTTAAGTCTGGCATGTGGAGAGCCAATTTTTCCAACAGCATTTATTAAAGAGGTTATCTTTCTTCCAGTGAACATGTTAAGACCCTTTGTCAAATATAAGATGACTTACTGTCTTTGTTGTTGTGCTTGCATCTTCTAATCTGTTCCATTGATCCTCAGGTCTATTTCTTTCCCAATACCATGCTGATTTTATCATTATAGCTTTGTAGTATAATTTTAAGTCAGGTTGAGATGCTTCCTTTAATGTTTTTGTTGCCCAGAATTTCCTTTGCTAGTCTAGGTTTCTTCCGTTTCCAAATGAATTTTCTAAATATTTTCTCTAGATCTCTAAGCTATGTTAATGGTATTTTTGACATTGCATTAAATCTGTGTAACAGTTTTGGGAGTACAGCCATTTTTGCAGTGTTGGTGCTTCCTAACCAAGAACAAGGAATATCTTTCCATTTTCTAATATTGTCTTCAATATTGTCTTTTAAGAGTATTATAATTTTCAGCATTTAAGTCTTTTACATTCTTTTTTAGGTTGAGTTCTGAGTATTTCATTCTTTTGGATGCTATTATGAAAAATGCTATATTATAATTTCTCTCTCAATGAGTTTTTTTGTACAGGAATGCTATTGACTTTTGAGTACTGGCTTTATATCCAGATATACTGCTGAATTTATTAACTCTAGTAGTTTTTTGATAGAGATATTTGGGTCTTCTATGTAGAGTATCATGTCATCTGCAAATAGTGATATGCTATTTGATATGCAAATAGTGATATGTTGTCAGATTGCTCTGCCTAATGTTTGCAGAACTGTATTGAAAAGGAGTGGTGATAGTGGACATCCTTGTCTTGTTCCTGATTTTAGAGTGAAAGCTTTCAGGTTTTGTCCATTTAGTATAATGTTGGCTGTTGGTTTGTCATATATTGCCTTTATCAGATTGAGGTAGATGCCATCTGTTCTGAGCATCTGTAGGGTTTTTTTTTTTTTATCATGAACAAGTGTTGGACTTTCTCAAAAGCTTTTTCTGCATCTACTGAGATGATTGTGTGATTTTTGTTTTTGACTCAGTTGATGTGGTGGATTACATTTATTGATTTGTATATGTTAAACCATCCCTGCACTCCTAGGATAAATCCCACTTGGTTATGATGTGTAATCTTCTTGATGATTTGCTGCATTCTATTTGCCAGTATTTTATTGAGAATCTTTGCATCAATGTTCATTAGTGAGACTGGCCTATAGTTCATTTTGGTTGGGTCTTTCTCTGGTTTTGGTATCAGGGTAATACTTGCCTCCAGGAATGATTTAGGGAGGATTGCTTCCTTTTCAATTTCATTGAATAGTTTAAGGAGTATTGGCATCAAATCTTCTCTAAATTTCTTGTAGAATTTAGCTGTGAATTCATCAGGACCTGGGCTTTTCTTTGTTGGTAAGTTTTTATGATATTTTCAATTTCAATAGTTGCTATTGGGTTATTCAAAATTTCTATATCTTCTTGCTTGAGCTTTGGTAGTTCATATGTTTCTAGAAATCTGTCCATTTCCTCTGTGTTTTCCTCTCTATGTGAGTAGAGATTTTCAAAGTAGGTGTTCATGATCTTTTGAATTTCCATGGGATCTGTAGTAATTTCTCCTTTTTCAGTCCTTATTGTGTGAATTTGGGGTTTTTCCTTTCTTTTTCTTTATAAGGTTATCTAGAGGTTTGTCAATTTTGTTTATTCTCTCAAAAAACTAGCTTTTGGATTCATTAATTCTTTGTATTGTTTGCTTAGTCTCAATGGCATTAATTTTTGCTCTGATCTTTATGATTTCCTCCTTTCTATGAGCTTTGGGTTAGACTTGCTCTGCATTTTCTAGAAGCTTGAGATGTAGCATTAAGTTCTTTATTTGTACTCACTCTGTTTTCATGATGTGACAATTTATTGCTGTATATTTCCCTCTTAAGACCACTTTCATTGTGTCACACAGATTTTGGTATGCTGTATCTGCATTTTCATTGAATTGTAGATATTATTTAATTTCTTCTTTAATTTCACTTGTAACCCATTGATTGCTCAAGAGGTTGTTATTGAATTTCCATTTATTTATGCAGGTTTTACAATTTCTTTTGCCATTAATTTCCAATTTCAGTGCACTATGGTTAGATAATATGCATGGTATAATTTCAATCCATGGTATAATTTCAATTACATTTACTTAAGAATGTTCTGTGGGCTAATATGTGGTCTGTTTTGGAGAATGTTCCATGTGGGCAGCTGAGAAGAATGTGTATTCTGATGTGGTTGGTTGGAACACTCTGTAAATGTCTGTTAAATCTATTTGTTCACAGGTTTGATTTAGTTCTGTTATTTCTTTGCTGACTATTCATCTAGTTGATCTATCTCTTTGTTCCAATAAAGTATTAAGGTCCCCTATCACAATTTTGTTATTGCACATTTGGTTTTTCATGTTTATTAGCATTTGTCTTATATGGTTTGATGTTCTTGCATTTGGTGCATATATATTTTTATGATTGTTAGCTCTTCCTCTTGAATTATTCCCGACAAGTATGTGGTGACCTTTTTTATCCCTTTTGATCATTTTTGGTTTGAACTTCACATAGTCTGAAAACAGAATAGCTACCTCTGCTTTTTTTCTGGATTCCTGTTGCATGGAATATTGTTTCCATTCTTTGACTTTTTGTCTATGAGTTTCCTTTTGATTCAGATGTGTTTCTTGTATACAGCATATTGTTGCATTCTGTTTCTTGATCCATTCTGTCAATCTATTTCTTTTAATTGGTGAATTGAGGCCACTTATGCTGATTGATATAACTAATATGTACTGGTTCAACTTTGTCATGTTATTTTCCTGCTGCTGGTTTTCTGCTTTTCCTCCTTCTTTAATTGTTTGCCATGTCAGGCAGTTTCTTTCTGTGTTGTTCTGAGAATTGTAGTCATTTTTATCTCTATTTAGTATGTCTTTCAGTCCTCTTCCTAGGGCTCTTTCTAGGGCTGATTTGGTAGACATGAATTTCCTCAGTTGTTCTTTGTCATGTAAGTATATTATTTCTCCATTAAATTTCAAAGAAAGTTTTGCAGGGTACATCAATCTGGGTTGAAAGTTGTTTTCTTTCAGGACATGAAATACTTCACTCCAAGCTCACCTCAACTTGAAGCTTTGTGCTGCAAAGTCTTCTGTAATTCTAATGGGTTTTCTTTGGTAGGTGAGTTGTGTCTTTTCTTTCTTTAAAAAAAAAATTATTTTAAAGAGAATAAAACAAAACAGAGCAAAGCAAATTAGAACAGAACAATACAAGCAACACAACACTTCTTGACTTGATGGTTTGTGTTGGTAAGTCTGCTGTGATTCTGGTTGGATTTCCTTTACAGGTCTCTTTTCTCTAACAGCTTTTAATATTCTGTTTTTGTGTGGAATTTCAGGGATCTTGAATCTTATATGTCTGGGTGTACATTTACTTTGGTTATGGCTAGTTGGAGTCCTGGATCTCTCTTTGAATGTTTCATACATTGTAATCCCTTTCTATAGTCATTTAAGGTTTTCATCATTTTCCCATGCTCTTTTTTGTCTATGTCTTCTTTAGACCTGCTGAACAATTCTTTCAGTGTGTTTGTGATTTCTTCTTTTACCTGAGACATTATTTCTGACTTGACTACTTTTACAATCTCATGAAGTTGTTTCCTTACTTCAGTTGCTATCCTCTCAGAGATTTCAGGTGTGTGACTTCTGTTTTCTACCATGACTGTATCTCCCAGACTCATTCTGTGTGGGCTAGAGGTCTGCGTTTGCCTTTTGCTCCGTCATCTTGACATTCTCCTGGGTTCCTCCCAACAAACTGGTTGTGGGGTCCCAGGCACTTCCCATGTTGGCTGCCCCTACACAGTGTAGGGGGACAGGACAGTCACCTGGGTGCCTCTAACTCTAGATTTACAGGTAGGTCACAGGACATGGAGGTGGAGCTGCTCCTCTCAGCCTGTGTGTCTACACTGGGACTCCTACGATGGTGGCAGACACACAGGGGTCTGTTTGTCCGATTCTGCTAGTGGGTGATGGCTGCCTGAGGGAACCAAAGGCCTCCAGTGGTGGCCTACAGATGCACAGGGCTTACCTGGCTGTGTGCCCTTGTTACTGCTGGCTGCCTGCAGGAAGGAGCCTTCCAGTGGCAGCTCCCTGAAGATGAAAGTGGATCTGCTGGTTCTCTCTGCCCACACTGGCTGTCTGCAGGACATGGCCTTTTGGTAGTGGTACACAGTAGGCAGAGGTGGATCTGTCTCTTTGCCTGTGCTTGGCACGTTGCTTTTTCATTTTGTCATTTTCACCTGTTGGGCTAATATTTGGTATTTCAATCCCACTAGTCTCAACTGTTGGTAGTGTGTGTCTTAAGGTCCTACCGTGTGGTTGATATTTGTTCAATTGCTGGATCCCACAATGAAAGAAAGGGCCAGTCACTTGAATTCCTCCTGCAGGGCCTGTTGGGTGAGTCCTATATTCTTCCTGGGCTGACTAGCCTAGGAGATGATGTAAGTCAACCCTTAGTTCCTGCTGTTCCTGCAGCTTCAGGTTGTTGTGGGCCACCAGATCTATCTGGCTATAGTGTTGACCTCTGCTGGTACCCTACTGTCTCACTGGGTGTCTCATAAGCCCTTTTGATTTTTTTCTGGGTTGGGGGAAGCCTTGTAGGCACGCTTCTCAACCCACCTGGTATTCTCTGCATGGAGGAAGGTCTCACCCACGCTCTTTTCAGGCTTATTAAGGATGTACAGCTGAGGCAGACTTCGCTACTGCTCCTATTTACCAACTGAGGTATTTAAGGGGGAAACTCACCATTCTGTTGCAAGCCTGCTGAGGTCCTCTGTGTGGATGAAGCTTTGCTGAGTCTCCCATTAGCCCAGCAAAGTACTGCAGATGGTGGAGGGGTTGCTGGTTGTCACTGGGCTGCTAAAGTCTTTTGAGTGTGCAGGAGGGTGACCTACGATTCACAGCTGTCCCAGGTCCGCGGGATAAGGAAGAGGAGCAAACAGTGACCCTCAGCTGTCAGAGTCTGTGGAGTGAGGACCAGGGGCAGCCAATGATCCACAGCCATCCCAGGTCCTTGGGATGAGGAGGAGGGGCAGCTGACATCCTGCACTGACCCATGTCTGGGGGGTGAGGAGGAGGGACAGCCCACTATCCTGCTCCAGTCCTAGGTCCAGAGGGCCAGGAAGGGGGCTGTAGTAGTTCTCAGACTTTGTAATTATGGTAATTGTAGCCTCATATAATGGATTAGAAAGCATTCTTTCCTCATCAGTTTTTGGGAATAGTTTGAGAAGCAAATTATGAGTCTTTTTTAATCTTTGGTAGAATTTGCCAGCCTCTTCTATTTTGTTTGTTGTGAAGTTTGAGACTATTGGTTCAATGTCTTCTATATTTTGGTCCAATATTTTCTCTTTTCTTTAGTCAAACTCCAAATAAGATAAACTCAAAGAGATCCACACCAAATTACCTCTAGTCAAACTATCAAAAGCAAAAGACAGGGAGAAGTGTTTTAAACCACAGAAGTGAACTAATTCATCAGAAACAAGAAATCCTCAGTTAGGTTACCAGGTGATTTATCATTGGAACCCAGGTGGCAAGAGTTCAATGGAATAGCAAAGTTAAATTGCTGCAAGAAAAAAAAAAGAAAAGAAAAAAGTCAAACAAGAAGACTTAGATGTAGCAAAACCATCCTCCAAAATGGAGAAACAACACATAGCCAGATAAACACTGAAGAGGATTCATTGAAATAAATATAATTAAAATGAAAATCTTCACTAGGTGTTCAACATCGGGTTTAAAAAGGTGAAAGAAAGAATCAATAAACTTGAAGATAAGCCAACTAAAATTATTCAGTCTGTGAAGCAGAGAGCAAAGAAAAACCAAAGGCTTGTGGGACTCCACTGAATATGACCACGAGCACATCATGAGAGTCCTAAAAGTTGGGAGGACAGAAGGAATAGTTGAAGAAATAATGTGACAAAACTTTCAAAAAATTTATGTAAGATACAAACTTACACATCAAAGAAGTTCATCTGTATATAGCTGCTTCTGCACTCAAAGTTTTGATTCAGGGCAAAGAAGGCCAAGACTTTGCATAAAATGTCCATATTGTTTTGCTTTAACAGGATACTCAAGGCTGGGTGTTTTATTAAAAAAGTTAAAAAAACAAGTAAATAAAAACCAAATTGTACACATGTAACCACTCCCCAAGATGATTGTAAACTGCATGAATTGCAAACATTTGTTAAAGAAATAAAATTAAATGTAAAAAAGAGTTTTATATAGCTTACATTTTTGGAAGCTGAAATTCCAAGTTAGCAGCTCTTTTAACTTTGCTTCTGTTAAGGTTTGAGTATGAAGAAAGAGGTCTGCTGCAGGGAGAGAGTAGGGCAAGGGCCTCTTTAGCTTACTAGCTAACCCTGACTAGAAGGAGTGAGAGAAACTGCCCTGGAAACACTCTGAAGGGCAGGGTAGATAAGGCCACAAAATGGAAGAAGAAAGGTACTGAATGGCCTTGGGATTTGCACCGAAAGACCAGAGCAGAAGGCGGCAGGCGAGATAGAGGGTGAGATGCACAAAGCCAAGTCAAGCTTCCCTCCTCTCCTGAAGCAGAGTGCAGGGGAAGCAGAGGGAAGGGACTAACCTGGGGGGAAACTCACTCTGTGTACTTACGCGTGTGCACATGTACACGTGTATTCACTCGAGGGACACCATATTACTACAGTAGAGAGCCACATGTTCCCTCACTGACTCTAAGTGAACGGTGAATAAGGCAACTCCTTTGCCCCCCAGCTGCCCACCCCATGAATAAGACCTTGTCAGAGATAAATAGACAGGCAAAAGTTATGCATAAGACATGGGAATAAATGACATAGGTGGGCAACTGAACTAGAGCAAGTTCTGGGCCAGGAGAATGTCCCCTAAGAGTCCTGTAAAATCAGTGGAGAACAAAGGCCTGCGTGTCTTGCATCTTTCCGGAGCCCCCACCCTGATTCTTGTCAGGATAGTTATCTGTCTTCTCCTTTTGTTTTCTTTCCAGTAAAGTATCTTCCTTTGTGAACTTTGTATCTTTAATTTGTTACTGGTACTGAGCTGCTTGGTCAGTGGGGCATGGGTGCTTGTCTTCCAGATATGATGTGACTGCATTATAATATGGCAGGGAGCTAGCATGGCTGCAGGAACACATGGAGAGGGCAAGCTCACAGGAATGGGCAGGAGCAGGGGAGACTGCAGGTCAGGTTTGCGTTCTCTCCCTCTCCTTTTCCCTCTTCCATCTCCCTCTCCTTCTCTCCTCTCTTCTCTTCCTTACTTTTCCTTCCTCTCTTCCTCCCTCCCTTTCCTCCTCCCCGTCCCCTCCTACATTACACACAATCTTGCACGACCAAGCCAGGCAGTGCCCACAGCGAGCTGATCATGTGGTGCAGACACTACCTCTCTCATGCTCCACCCCACCAGCTCCATCCCCACACTGGAGACCAGGTTCCAGAGGAAAGGACCTGGGCTGGCAAACTACACCTCACATTAGCGCAGCATCCTTGGGGAACTCCCAGAGAGGTCAACATGAGCAGGCAAACACCATTCCTGGGTAAGAAGGTGCACTCTGACCTCTGGAATGAGGTGCTCACGGCAAGATGGCAGCAGGCCACCCTCA
The DNA here is from genome assembly GCA_004027295.1 of Dolichotis patagonum. Classification (NCBI taxonomy): domain Eukaryota; kingdom Metazoa; phylum Chordata; class Mammalia; order Rodentia; family Caviidae; genus Dolichotis; species Dolichotis patagonum. The sequence continues at coordinate 24,884 of PVJX010012982.1, read as the reverse complement.
GGGCCAGCGGCGTGGCCTCGGCTTGTCTTCACCCGGGTGCTGCTTGGTCTGATGGACACCACCAGGAGGAGAGCAGCTGTCTGAGGCCTGCAGACCTGCTAGTCCATTGTGCGGGTAAACCTGCTATTTCAATACTGGTAAAAGTGGGCGCTTTGTTGTTCAGTTCTGCTGAATGGAAATGCCCTCCCTTTTGTAATAGTAATAGGTTACGAATAGCTAGATTATCCATTTTCTTTCCCTACATGTTGAAGAAAATGCTTACATTCTTTTGATATTGGTAAGTCTGGCATCGGTCTATGACTTAGAACTTTCTTTAAAAATCAGTTTTGAAAACCTCTTCAGTGCTGGGTGCTTGGAGACAGACGGAGACTGGTCTGTGAACTCGGGCTTTCTACCATGATATTTGTATTTCATTTTGCCATTTGATTTTCACTTCTACTTGCAATGCCTTTTCTTGCCTTTCATGTTTTCTTCCTTTATTTTGATGCACCATAATTTATATTGTTCTTCCTCTACTGTTTAAATCCTTTTACTCAACTTGGAGCTTATGCCTGAATTTCCTATGTCTCTTCATCTTGTCTACCTTACTGTCTTCCTACTTTCCTGTTTTCCATAACTACCGTTGTGTTTTCACCATTCACACTTGGTCTGTCGTGTGTGCATGGTGTGCTTGGGGCAGTACTTGGGATGAGAGCCAGGGCTTTCACATCAGCTACACCCCAGACCTGTTATTATTATTGTCTGTTTTGTGTTTGTTTTTTAAATTTAGAGACACGCTCTTAGTAAGTTTCTAAGCCGCCCAGCTGGGCTCAGACTCCCACTTTCCGGATGCAGCCTCCCAGGGCTCTGGGATTGCAGGCCTGTGCTAACACACCCGGCCTCTACTGTTAATTAATGATCTGTAGCGTTTCTTGCATAATATAAAATCTTACGAGTGCCTAATTATTATGCTGTGCTATAATTCATGATTAGTATTTTATTTTTGCCTCATTTATCTTTCAAATTAGGCATCATTGTTGTTATTGCAATATTACCATTATTATATAAAGTCAATTATTCAGATTTACTTAGTTATTTGCCAATTTCTTTACTCATTTCTTTTTCTGTTACACTTTTTCCTTCAGGACACCTTTGTTTCTCAGTGAATTTTATTGCTTGGTCATTGTTTTGATTAGACTTTGCTATTTTCCCATTTTTTTAATAATAGATTACTAATATGAATAACTATTATTTTTCCTCTGTACATCAAAGAAAATACTCCTGATCTTTTCAGTTCTACTGTGTCTGCTGGTAAGTCTGCCATCAGTGTAATTATGATTTCACATGATCAGTATAGTTTTTTATTTGGTTTCCAATGCCTTGATATTTTCCAATCTTAATGTATTTATTATATTAGTAGATGCAAGTCATCAGATTTTCAAAAAAATCCTTTTAAATTTGATTATCTCAGGTATTTTGTTACAGAAATAGAAACCTGAGTAACACATCTGATGAACTAATACACGTAGTTTCTCATGTGGTCCTCATGCCCAAAGTCTGCACGTATCTACGTCTATGGAGGGGTATGTTACTTTTTTCTCACATAAATGGTCATTTAAAAATATTTTGCCACGCTAGGATCTTTTAATTTTCTTCCTTTTTTAACAAATTATTTTAAGGAGGAAAAATAAAAAGACAAACAATGAAACTGAGTTAGAAAACAGAGTAGTTAAAATAGTTGATACATTGCATACTATTGTCTTTGTAGTAGCTATTTAGACTATAGGATTATAGGTATGATATCTTGTCTAAACAATATCAGCACAAAATGTTCTTTTCAAGGAATGGAGAGAAGCTAGCTGCATAACTATTTTAAATAATATATATATCTTATATATATAATATATATATTATATATAATATATATATTATATATAATATATATGTATTATATATATATTATATATATATTATATATATTATATATAATATATATGTATTATATATATAATATATATAATATATATATATAATATATATATTATATATATTATATATATATATTATATATATTATATATATTATATATATTATATATATTATATATATTATATATATTATATATATTATATATAATATATATGTATTATATATATTATATATAATATATATATATTATATATATATATTATTCCCTCCTTTTTCTTTTCCCCATCACAGTTTGTCTTTGTGAACAGTTTCTTCCCAATTCACATCTATTGTATATTTCAGACCCTATTTACTTGTTCAGTTTCTCACACTAGTGAGACAATGCAATTTTTCCACACGTGGGTCTGATTTATTCACTTACAAGGATGGCCTTTGAGTTGCATCCATTTACCTATAAAAGTCTCCAGTTTATCCTTGTTTATTGCTGAATAGTAATCCATTGTGTAAAAAACCCTACATGTGTTTTGTTGATTCTTCTGTTCGATGGGCACCTGGTTCATATCCAAGATTTAACTATTACAAATTGGGCTGCTAAAAACATTGGTGCACATATGTTGATGTGGTACAATGTTTTTAATACTTCTAGAAAAATATCCAGAAGTGGAATAGCTGGGTTAAATGGCTCCTCTAATCCTAGATTTTTGAGGAATTCTACTCTGATTTCCACTGTGATTGCACCAGTCTGCATTCCCACAAGCAGTGGAATAGGGTTCCCTTTTCCCCACAACCACTCCAGCATTTGTTATTGCTTAATTTCTTGATGATGGTTATTCTTTCTGGGGTAATTGCTTTAATTTGCATGTCTCAAAGAACCAATGATGTTGAACTTTTTTCATGTATTTACTTGTCATTTGTATTTCTTCATTTGAGGAGTGCATATTCTTAGATGCCCATTTTTAGACTGAGTCTTTGAATTTGGGGCTCCTGATTTTTTTCAATTCTTTATATATTCTAGATAGACATCTTTTGTCTGAGGGATAAATGGCTAAAATTTTTTTCCATTCTGTGGGTTGCCTTTTTCATTCTGTTGATTTCTTTTGTTGCACAAAACTTTTTATTAAGATGAGATCCCAATTATTGATTCTGGGAAGTACTTCCCACGCAGTCTGAGTTTTGTTCAAGAACTCTCTGCCTACCCTTATGTCTTCAAGATATCTACCTACTTTGTCTTCCAGTAGGTTTATTGTTTCTGTTTTAATATTTAGATCTTTGATCCATTTTGTCTTCACTCTAGTGCAAGGTGAAGACATGGGTCTAGTTTTAGTCTCCAGCATGTGGAAAGCCAGTTTTTCCAGCACCATTTATTAAAGGCGTTATCTTTCTTCCAAAGGGCATATTTGACTCCTTTATCAAAGATAAGGTAACTAAGTGTGTCTGCATCTTCTAATTTCACTGACCATGAGGCCAGTTCTCTTTCCAGTACCATGCTGATTTTATCACAGTATTTTGTAGTATAATTTCAGCTCTGAGAGTGTGATGTCCCTGACCCACTTCTGTTGACCGGAATTGCTTTTGCTATTCTTGTCTTTTCTGGTCCCAAATTATTTTTAGGAATGTTTCCTCTAGATCTGTGAGATATATTAATGGAATTTTGATTGGGGTTGCATTACATCTGTATAGCAGTTTTGGGAGTATGGCCATTTTCACTATGTTCATTTTTGCTATCCAAGAGAAACAGATACCTTTTCATGTTCTTTTCTTTTTTGTGGATGCTGGGAATCAAACTTGTGACCTCACCCTTGCCAGACAGGGCTGCACTGATGAGCTATATCTCCAACCCCTTTCCATTTTCTGATATCCTCTTTGATCTCCTCTATCAGAGTACTGTAATTTTCAAAGTATAGATCTTTTATTTCCTTTGTTAGATTGATTCCTGTTTCATTTTTTTGGATGCTATTGTGAAGGGTGTGGTTTCCCTAATTTCTCTCTCTGTGAGTTTTTTCTTTTGTATAGAAATGCTATTCATTTTTGAATCCTGACTTTGTATCCAGCTATGCTGCTGAATTTCATTCATAAATCTACAAGTCTTTTGGTGGAGCTTTTGGAGTCTTCTGTGTAGAGTATCATGTCATCTGCAAATAATATTTTAACTTTTTTCTTTCCTATCCTTATTTCTTTTATTTCTTTCTCTTATCTAATTGCTCTGACTAAAACTTCCAGAACTATATTGAATTGGAGTGGTAGTAATGTGTATTCTTAGCTTGTTCCTGATTGTAGAATGAAAGCTTTCCATTTTTGACCATTTAGTTGGTTTGTCATAGATCGCTTTTAGAAATTTGAGGTAAAGACAAGCTATTACAATTTTCTGTAGGGTTTTTGTCATGAATGGGTGTTGAACTTTGTCAAATGCCTTTTCTGCATGTATTGAGATGATCATGTGATTTTTGTCTTTAGTTCTATTAATGTGATGCATTACATCTATTGACTTGCGTATGACTTGCATATGCTTAACCATCCCTGAATCCATGGGGTGAATCCTACTTCGTCAAGGTATATAATCTTCTTTATTTGCTGAATTCCGTTTGCTATCTTATTGAGGATTTTTGTATCAATGTTCATTAGGGAGACTGGCCTATAGTCAATTAGACCTTCTTTCTTGGTTGGGTTGTTCTTGTGGTTTTGGAATCAGGGTAATACTTGCTTCCAGGTGTGACTTGGGAAGTACTTTTTTCCTTGCAGTTTCTTTAAAGAGTTTCAGCATTAGTGGCATTAGTTCTTTTCTAAATTTCTTGTAGAATTTAACAGTGAATCTGTAAGGGCCTGGGCTTTTCTTTGTTAGTAAATTTTTAATTTTATTTTCAATTTCATTGGCTGATATTGGTTTATTTAGACTTTTCATATCTTTTTTGTTTATTTGGTACTGGTAATTGAACTCACGACCATGTGCTTGCAAGGTAGGCGCTTATGCCGCTGGGCTAAATCCCTGTCCCAATATCTTCTTGATTTAGTTTTGGCAACTTGATTGTATCTAGGAATATGTCCACTTCTTCTGTGTTTTCCATCTCATTGGAATGTAGGTTCTCATAGTCGGTGGTGATGCTCTCCTAGATTTCTGTGGGATCAGTGTGATTTTCCCCCTTTCTTTCCTAATTGCTTGAATTTATGTTTTTTCTTTCCTCTTTTAGATGAGGTTGGCTAATGGCTTATCAAATATATTTATCCTTTCAAAGAACCAACTTTTTGATTCATTCATACTTTGTACTGTTTTTAGCTAATATTGCATTACCTTCAGCTCTTATCAGTATAATTTCCTCCCTTATGGGAGACTTGGGTTTGATTTGGTTTTTTTCTAGAAGATTAAAGTTCAACATTAGGTTGTTTATTTGAGCTCACTTTGTTTTCCTGATACGTGAGTTCATCACTATAAATTACCTTTGATCTGCTCATCCTCAAACCCTTATCCTTAAATACATAGTTATGGTGATAAGAATAGATGGGTATTTTATCTTTTTATTCAAAGAGAAGCCACATTCAATCCTTCTGTAGTATTTACTGGAAACTGTAAAATCACAAGCTTTAATAAAGCCTCTTGATGTGTGCTAGACGTTCAGCAGCCTGTGCTTTAAAATCTGTTGGAAGAAGTGAGCTTTCATTCTCAAAGAGCATGTGTTATTCCCTATATGGTCACCTTGGACACAGAATGATGAAATACTCCTTGCCTTGATTCCTGCTGAGTCCCTTGTGTGGAGACTTTTAATTAGGTTCTGAGTCTGGCTTGATCTTCTATAGAGAGGAAGGACTGCTGAATGCAGACATTCACTGCACAGATAAAACTCATAGCAGCTGGGAGATTCAACTGGGAAGTTGAAGAAATATGGATGCCAACCTGCTATTTTCAGGAGGGCAATTATCCCAGACCCAGCAGGAATAGTTCAGTTACCTGGGATGAGTATGAAATTAAAAATGGACCTACCATTTTTTTAACTTGTTATATGAGCAGTTTTGTTATATCTGAAAAGCTGCAATAGAATGCAAAGAAATGTGTCATACAAGACTTTGAATTCCCTGTTATTAATACTTAAATTAGCATGACATATTCTCAAAATTTATAGAGCATTGCTGTATCATTACTAGCTAAACTCTATACTTCAATCAGAATTCCTCAATTTTATCTGAATTGTTCCAGGATTCCATGCAGGATAACACATTACACGGTCATCAGGTAAAGTTAGGCTCCTTTTGATTGTGGCAGGTTTTCAGGCTTAGCTTTTTGATGAACAGTGTTTCAGAGTACTGGTCAAGAACAAGTCAGTGGGAACATTCTGGCGTTTTCCTTGTGCCTGGACTGGAGTTCGGGGGTGGAAGGCCACAGCTGTAGGAAGCCGCCTTCATCATGTCCTACCAAAGGCGCATGTTGGGAACATGACTCAGCCCTGCACATGCTGATATGGGCCACCTGCTGGAGAAGGGTGTGAACTTCCCCTCGCTCTTTCAGTAAGTCTTTGGAAGAAGTCGCGAGGCACAGCCTGTACAGGAGGCAGGAAGCTCCGCAGCAGCTACCTGAGACACGGCTATCTTCGTGCACGTTTTGGAACTCTGCATGAAGGAGTTGTCCATACTCTCCTTGTTTTATTAATTCAATTATTCACTTAAGTCAGAATGGACTTATGGTATTTCAGTTATAATTTGGGTTATGAATCCAATCTAACTCACTGTTTGCTATGAACCTGTTCCGGTTTTGGCCATGGGAGGCTATCTCTGATGACTCCTGTGTCACTTTCACATGACCTGTCATTAGCACTTGCTTGTTTGAGCACTTCTTACTTTATGAAAGAACCAGACTAAACTGTACATTTTGTGCTCCAGTCCTGGTTGGAATCCCTCACTTTTCCAAGGAGACATGGTTATTTTCACTGGGGAACAGAATAAGAAACCAAGGTCTGGGTGCTTGGTGTACTCATTGCTATCTGGTATCATTACTTCTAAGCCCTCTCATCGGACAGAGCAAAGTGTATTGACATATGTACTATCTTGAGTATATGCTCTTATTAATAAATACATGTTTTTACCCATCTATATCTTTAAGCAATTGGCTTATACTGTTGTCTTTGTCATGGATCACTCAAGCTTTTTCCCTTGCTTGTCTATAATCTTCCATTCCAACCCTGAAATATTTGGATCTCATTATTTGTACTATATCTATTTACTTTTAAAATTTCAGTATATAGGTATAGTGGTTGTACAATTATTTAACCCATAATCTATATAAAATTAGTTTCCCATGCTGTTCCTCTCCTTATGAAATTCCTTTTTTCTTTGTTTTAAAAACTGCAGACATTGCCATAGTTATTTTAATCTTCTTGAGATCTTAGATCTTCTTTCCTCATATTCTTTTCAGTAATAGAAAATATATTTCATTGCATCTTGCATTTCACCCTTGGATGTGCTAAACTCTCAATTCTTAAAAAAGTTACACATAAATGTTCCCACACTCAGTTACAAAATTTTGTTGTTTGAAAACGCTGTGTGTCCACCATTACAGTGTCATGAAAAATAGATTCCATCCTAGTAAAAATGTCTTCTTCACTATTCCACTGCCTGACACTATAAGCTTACTATCGCCACAGTTCTGAGTTTTTCATTATACAGACGAGTGGAATGAACAGTGTGCAGCCTTTTCGTACTGATTTCCGTCACTTAGAAATAGGGTAGTGGCAGAATTGACTGTAGTGTAGATGGTGTGACCAAGTGGGAAAAGAAGAGGTAAGTAGAAGTAAATTAACAGAGAGAAGCAGAGAGAGGTGGAGAAGGGGGGAGGGAGAGGGAGAATAAGAGGGAGGGTTTTGAAAAGAAACCATACCGCTGGCTTTGAAGGTGGAGGAAATGATGAAGACCCATGGATGGAGCCCTGGGAAACGGGAAAGAGAAGCAGATGGTCTGCACCCTGGCCTGCTTGCTTTCTGGTGGCTGACTTTAAAAACTCTTTATACATATGAGATTTAAATTCTATAAAGACACATGGGCTTTCAAATCCTTTGTCCCAGTTTGTGGTTTGGAAGTTTGTACTTTTACCTGTGTTTTTCATGAGACAAAAGTTTTAAATTTTTTGTAAATTCTAAGTTATTTTATTCTCACATAGATTATGCTTTTGGTATTATATGTGAAAAGCTATCAAACTAAAGTCACCTAGATTTTCTTCTTTCCTCCAAGTTTTTTCCTTAATTTCACGATAATTTTATTTGTGTTTTGCTTGCATATAAGATTTGTGTGGAGGATAATTTATTTTGCATAATGGGGTGAAAATTTTAAAATTAGAATTGTATATTATGTATTTCCTTTATATCTGGAAATCGTGAGGGCCTAAGTGATCAAATCCTCCTCTTCACTTTGCTTGTGTAAGCATGGTTCTCTACTGAGAGACCCCCGCCCTCAAGAACCAGGCATATTGGCTGCTCATCTTAACTGAGTGGGGCAGTACAGTATCTGCCAGCCCACGGAATTACTCAGTCAGACCAGTCACACCGACCGGAGAGAACCAGTGACTTTCCCTCTTCTTGTTATAGGCACCCTGCTTCTACTGCTTCCACACATCTGTGCTTCTCCAAGTGCAACCCTTTGAACTGTGCATGGCTCCGTGTCCTGTGCTGCCAGCACATCATTTATATCTGATGAACGCCTGTCAGCCTCTCCTGTCTAGGGTCTGTGACTTTTGGTTAGCAAAGCCAAAATGCTGAGGTGGGTGGTCCTCTTCACCAGTGGGGTGAAGACAAGATCATGTGACATCATACTGTTCCAGAGGCATACGTTGGAGGTGACATCCTTTCCCCATGAGATTATTTTCTTATCTTACTGAAAATACCAGTTGGCTGTATTGTTGTGCATCTGTTTCCTATTCAGATCTACTGATTCTCTTCCCTGTGCTCTCACCCGTACCACATCATCTTGATTTCTGTACCTTCACAGTAAATCTTCTTTTTCTATTCTGGATGAATTTTAGAATTAGTTTGCCAATATCTACACAATAACTTGCTGAATTTTTCCTTTATATTACAGTTAACCCATCAAGTTGGAAATAACAAACATCTTAATCTCATTCCAGTCTGTAAGCATGGAGAATCTTTATATTTGTTTAGAATTTTGATCTTTTTTCCTTAAGGTTTTAAATTTTCTAAGCATAGATCCTCCTCTGAATACATATTGTTGGAATTACAACTAGCCACTGCATTTTAAGGTGCTAATATAATTAATATTTTTAAAATTTCAAATTCCAATTGCTCATTGCTAGTAATAGGAAAACAACTGACTTTTTAAAAACGTTGACCCTGTGGAAAACACAGAGGAAATGGACAGATTTCTAGGAACATATGAACTACCAAAGCTCAATCAAGAAGATATAACAATTTTGAATAACCCAATATCAGCTACTGAAATCGAAACCGTGATTAAAAAGAAAAGCCCAGGTCCTGATGTTCACAGCTAAATTGTATAAGAAATTTAGAGAAGATTTAATGAAAATACTCCATAAACTCTTCAATGAAATTGAAAGAGAAGCAGTCCTCCTTAACTCATTATTGAAGGCAAATATCACTCTGATACCAAAGCCAGAGAAAGACCCATTCAAAAAGGAGAACTATAGGCCAATCTCACTAATGAACATTGATGCAAAGATTCTCAATAAAATATTGGCAAATAGAATGCAGCAAATCATCAAGAAGATTATACACCACAACCAAGTGGGATTTATTCCAGGAATACAGGGATGGTTCAACATATGCAAATCAATGAATGTAATACACCACATCAACAAAGCCACAAATAGAAATCACATGATCATCTCAATAGATGCAGAAGAAGCTTTCGATAAAGTCCAACACCTTTTCATGATAAAAACCCTATAGAAACTCAGAATAGATGGTATGTACCTCAATCTCATAAAGGCCATCTATGACAAACCAATAGCCAACATTATACTAAATGGACAAAAACTAAAAGCCTTCACTCTAAAATGAGGAATAAGACAAGGATGTCCACTATCATAGTTCTGGAAATATTAACTAGAGCAATCAGAGAAGAGGGAGAAATAAAAGGAATAAAAATAGGAAAAGAAGAAGTTAAAATATCATTATTTGCAGATGACATGATCCTCATATAGAAGACCCCAAAAACTCTATTAATAGACTACTAGAGGTAATAAACAAATTCCGCAATGTAGCTGAATACAAGTCAACACTCAAAAATGAATAGCATTCCTGTACACAAACAAAAAACTCACTGAAAGAGAAATTTTGGAAATACTGCCTTTCACAATAGCATCTTAAAAAATGAAATACCTAGGAATCAACCTAGGTATTTCCTAACCTAACCAAGAATGTAAAAGACCTATATGCTGAAAATTATACTATGCTAAAAAAGGAGATTGAAGAGGATATTAGAAAACAGAAAGATATCCCCTGCTCTTGGCTAGGAAGAACCAACATTGTGAAAATGTCCATACTCCTAAAACTGTTATACAGATTCAATGCAATCCTAATCAAAATATTATTAACATACCTTACATATCTAGAGAAAATATTCCTAAAATTCATCTGAACACAGAAGAAACCTAGAATAGCAAAGGCAATTCTGGGCAACAAAGGCAAGACAGGAGGCATCTCAATTCCTGACTTGAAACTATACTACAAAGCCACAGTAATAAAATCAGCATGGTACTGGCAAAGAAATAGACCTGAGGATCAATGGAACAGATTAGAAGATGCAAACACTACCACAAAGATACTCAGCCACCTGATATTTGACAAAGGGGCTAAACATGTTCACTTGAAAAAAGATAGCCTCTTTAATAAATGGTGTTGGAAAAATTGGCTCTGCACATGCCAAGGACTGAAACTAGACCCATGCCTATCACCATACACTAAACTAAAGTCAAAATGGATCAAGGATCTAAATCTTAAAACAGAAACACTAAATCTACTGGAGGATAGGGTAGGTAAAAATCTTGGAGACATAGGGATAGGGAGAGAATTCATGAATAAAACTCAAACCACATGGCAAATACTTCAAAGAATCAACAACTGGGATCTCATATTACTAAAACGTTTTTGCACTTCAAAACAAATCACCAACAAAGTGAAACCCACAGAATGGGAAAGAACTTTAGCCAACAATCCCTCAGACAAAGAACTTATATCCAGAACATATGAAGAACTGAAAAACATCAAGCCCCCCAAATTCAAAGACCCTCTCCATAAATGGGCATCTGAGATGAACACACAGTTCTCAGATGAAGATATACAAATGGCAAATAAATATATGCAGAAATGTTCACCATCACTGGCCATTTGAGAAATGCAAATTAAAACAGCATTGAGATTTCATCACCCTGGAATGAATGGCTGCCATCAAGAAATCAACTGATAACAAATGTTGGTGAGGATGCAGGGGAAAAGGAACACTTTTCCACTGTTGGTGGGAATGCAGACTGGTGCAACCACTGTGGAAATCAGTATGGAGATTCCTCAAAAAACTAGGTTGGAAGTTCCATTCAATCCAGGTATTCCTGTCCTTGGTATTTTGCCAGAAAAATTGAAAAGGTCATATCACAGCGATATATGGGCACCCATGTTCATAGCAGTACAGTTTGTGATAGCTAAATCTTGGAAACAACCAAAATACCCATCAACTGCAGAGTGGATTTTAAAAATGTGGTATTTTTATACAGTGGAATACTATTCAGCTATAAAAAATGATGATCTTGAGGCCTTTATAGGTAAATGGATGCAAATTGAGAACATCCTCATTAGTGAAATAAACAAGACTCATATTAGTAAATATCACACTGTCTCTCTAGTGTAAAAAATAATAAGAACTAACAGAATAATGGGATCCAAAAAGTATAATAGATACTGTAAAAGTGAAAGTGAAAGAAAGTGCTCTAAAGGATATAACAGTATGTATGGTGTGTAAGATAGATGACCATATTACTAAATTTCTGTTAGATCATTGAACAGAAGAGTTTGCACAGTCAATGTTTGAGTGTCTAGCCACTTTTTATGCTTTGATTTTGTAATTTTAACAACTATTGTTAAGATGATAGTATGTAATGATCAACTCGCAATTTTATGATGTTAATTTTTTTGAATCCTGTGTTCTACTTTTTTCTCATTTTTTCTATTTTATTTTTTAAATTCTCTTTTCTTTCTCCTTTAAATAAAATAAAAAGAAGGTTGAACCTTTATCTGTTGATCTTGCAATACTCCTTCATTAGTACTAGAATTATGCATTGTGTTTACAGATTTTTGGTGGTTTCCCTTGTAACAATCATATCTTCCATTTTATTTCCTTTTTCAATCTAGATATCTTTCTTGTCCATATTTTGAAGATGTCTATTTCATATATCTTATCTTTTGCTTGCCAAGCCAATATGATCCAAACACTAGTGAGAACAACCCTACCTTTTTCCTGGCCTTAGGAAGATAACAGTTTTTTTGTCATGAAGTCTAATATTAAACATAGATTTTTGCTAATATTTTCAAGGCCAAGGAATTCACTAGTGTGCAGCTTGTTGAATTTTCATCTGTGTGTGAGGTGATACGGTTTTGAAATTGTCCTTCTATAATCTTGTTGATGTGGTAGACTGAACTGATTGATTTTGGAATGTTGAGCCAGGGATGCATTGCTACAGTAATGTCTCACTCGGTCATAGAGCACAATTATATTTGCACTGTTGTTTTTCACTTGCCATTTTCCTCTTTGTTTTGTTTCTTTCCGTTTCTCTTTCTCTCTCCTTCCTTCTCTTTCTCCTTCACCTGCCCCCGTGCTTTGTGGTGCTGAGCGTGGGAACCAGCGCCTGATCATGCTAGGCAAACCCTTACCCTGGGCTACACCCTCCACCCTTTCATGCTAGGTTGTCTCTCAGTCGCATGGGCTGGGCTTGCATTTGTGACCATCTTGCTTTAGCCTCTCCAGAGACTGGAATGACAGACACACACCACCGCACCCAGAAACATGCTAATGTTTTGCTGCGGATTTTTACAACTATGTTTATGTTAGACGGTGGCTTTCAATTTTCTTTTCTCATAGTTACCTGATATTCATCTTAGAGTAATGACTGCCTCCTAGAAATATTTCCTCTCTTGTTTTCTCAAAGTGACTGTGGAGATTCGGTAATGCTTTTTGCTTATATGTTAGGAAGACTCCACCAGTAAAACTATTTTGGCTTGGCGATTTTTATTTTGGAGAATGAGTATTTAATAATTAAATATGCTTAATAGATGTAGGACTACTTAGTTTCATTCACGTTGTGCAAGTTTTGTTAGTTTTCCTCTTTCAAGGAAGTGCCTTGCTTCATTTAAGTTATACAATTCGAGAGAACAGAAATATTCAAAACTTTTGAGTCTTGCTCAAAAGTCGAATCTGTTAATCTTCACTTTTAATAAAAGTTTAAAGAGCGAAAACTTAAACATTTTAAAATAGAAAACAAAATGAAATTGCAAAGCATTTTGTGCAGTTCTGTAACAGATTTGGGTAGGTGGGAAAAGCAGTTGGCCCTGAGCCTCTGGGCTGGATGCGGCGATGGGACGGAGCTTCAGGCTGCTGGCTTTGATGCTAACACCTCTGAGCCTGATTTCTGTCTGTGGAGGGCAGGGCCCAGGCCTTCCCAGCCTGATGTTAGATTCTCGTGTGATCTTTGTTGAAGCTGTGGTGTCTCCTGGCTGTGTCTTACCCAGTCACTCCGGGGGTAACCCCGGAACCCCTCAAGCTGCGGGGCGGGTGTCCACTTTACCGCTTGGTCTGCTGGCCCTCCAGGATTCCTTTTCCTTGCCAGGCATTGGCCCTAGCCGGGATCGGATTAGTCAGGCAGCCTGCTCCTCTTCTGCTCTGTGTCGGGGGAAGCGTCACCTGGAGCCCTCTTGGAGCCGGGGGACGGCTGCGGCCAGGCAGCAGCGTGCTGAGTGCTCTGCTCTCATGGCCTCTGGCCCTGGTCTGGGCCAGGACCAGGTCAGCCGGGCTTCCCCGTGCAAGGGGGAGCAAAGCATGGAGCGCGCTCAGTGGTGGTGGGTGGCCCTGACCGCCACAGGTGTGCGATTGGCTGAGGGCCAGTGGTGCACACAGATTGTTTTTACCTCTTTGGTTAGGTTTGTTCCCAAGTCTTAAATGGAACTTTCCTAATATTTTGTTTAAAGAAAATTGCTAATGTGTGGATATACTATTGATTTTGTGAACTTCAACTTTGACAGGTTTTCAAAAATCAACTCTAAAACTTTTCAGTGGTGTCTTCAGGGTTTTCTGTGTATCATATGTGACCAGCACGTAGAGCCAGTTTCACTTCCTTCTTTCCTGTGAGTTGCTGTTGTGTTTCTCTTGCCTGATTGCTCTGGCGAGGACCTCCGGACACTGTGTGACAGATGTGATGCAGGGAGGCACCCTTGTCCTTTTCCTGATCATAAAGAAAAGGGCACCGGCTTTTCCCACTGACTACCACGTGAACTTTAGGTTTGTCATATGGGCTTACTGTTTAGAGACAGGTTCCTGCTCTACTTATTTATATGAGATTGTCAAATTTTATCATGTGCTTGTTCTGCACCTTTTAAGTAAGTCATTTCACCAGCAGTGCGTGTAAGTAACCTGGAGCATTCCTCATTCCTCCTCACCCTTTTGGGCATTGGTATCATGCATTTCACTTTTCCATGTTCTGTAATTATACAGTATGTGTTTATTATTCCATAAAACTAAGTTTCTTGTTAGATTAATTACAAATTAGGGAAGTAAAATATTTGACTTTATATAGATTTATTCATATTATGATATACTTTCTGTTTTAGATCTAAATGTCCAATGTGCATTGTTTTCCTTTTTCTGAAGAATTTCAAAGCTTTTTCCATTGCAAGGTTTCTAAGTCTTTATTTCACTTCCACATTTGAAAGAGTATGTTTTTCAGTATAGACTTCTAATTTTTCAGTATAGACTTTGAGGATTTTTTCCTAATGAAAAGTCACTTAAATTCTTAATCTTGTTCCTTGGTGTGTAATTTTCCCCTGTTGGGCATTATTCTTTTTATCTTTGCTTTTTGAAGTTTGAGTGTGACACGTCTATATGTACCTGAGAACAGGCAGTATTTATCCTTCTTGGTGATCTCTGATATTCTTGAGACTATGAGTTGGGTTTTTTTTTACAGTTTGAAAGATAAATTCTCAGCTATTATCTGTTTATCTGCTCTTTTTCTGTTGTGCTTATTCCTCATGTGTTACACATTTTAATGTTGTCTCACATTTCCTGAGGGTTTGTTGTGTTTAATATTATTATGTCTTTTTTCTTTAATATTTTTTCTTAGTGTTTTATTTTGAGAAATTCCTTTAGTCTTGTCTTCAGCAGTGCTGATATTTTCTTTGGCCGTTTAAAGTATAATGAGTGTGCTGAAAACATTTTCCTGTTTTTTTCCCACTGTTTTTGATTTACTGCATTTCTTTCTGATGCTTTCACAGAAATTTTATTATTGCTTACAGTACCCATTTCTTTTCCAGTTACAGGCCTTCACAAAGTTATTGTAGTTGTTTTAAATTCCATGCCTGGTCTTTCCAACATCTCTGTCATGTCTAAACCTGGTGGTAACGTAAGTTTCCCCCTTCAGACTATATTTCTTCTTGGCTTTCGACATAAAGTTCAGTTTTTGTTGAACTCTCCCCATGTTGAATTGGGCAGTGGACCCTTAAGCAAGCAGGCCTTTGTTGGAAGACCTGTGCTAACTGGCTGGTGGGTGGCTGTGTGTGCTGTGTGCTGTGGTTGCGCATACCAAGGCCTTCGAATTCCTCTAAGCACCTTGTGTCCATGCTTGCTTGACTCTGGGGCTTCCCTTAGTGTACCTCTTCAGAGTAGCTGCCTTGTGGCTCTCTCACTTTTCATTTATTGCTACTCCATCTTGCTGGAGCCATCTGGTGTAAGGTGAAATAGGGCTTAGGGACGGAAATCTATAATCTTACAGGTCTCAGTATTCTCTGGACTGTGACCTGCACTGGCATTTTTCCACGGACACTGCCCACTGTGCCAGGCTATGTCTGAGAGGGCTCGTGTGTGACACTCCGGTGTGCAGTGGCCATTTCCTTCCCGCTCCCCGGGATGACAGTGCTGGTGGTGAATCCTTCCTTTACCTTGGTTGTTCCTCAGCCTCTCTGATCCAACCCACAAAATTCTAGGGTCACCTCAGATTGTGCTCCTCATTTTTACAGTCAGCCCAATCTGCTTTTAGCCGTCAGCAATATGTCAAAATTGCCATTTATGTCGCAGAAGATCTCTGACTATCTCATGTTGAAAGGGTGGTCCCTGCAAATTTTGAAGTGGGAGTTCACTCTGCTATGTCAGTTGTCTAGTGGGACTGAAAGGGTGTTGATTTTCGGCTTGGTTTGCTATTTCTTTTTTGCTTGTGTTTTGGGGTAGGGTCTTGCTGTGTATCTCAGGCTGGCCTTGATCTCACTACATAGCCCAGGCTGACCTTGAGCTCTTGCAGAGTGCTGAAATGACAAGCGTGCAACACCGTGCCCAGCCTATGCCACCATGCCTAGACTGCTTTTCTTAGGGTGAACACTGGAGTGATCGAAATTCTGTATGTATTTCAATAGAAACAAAGTCCTGTTTGAAAGACCTGTTTGAAAGTCCTTTGAAGTTTGCTTTATGCTAGGGAGTGGTCCTCTCCAATGTCTATTTGCAGTTTCTTACCATTTTATTCACCATGTATACACTTTGGCTTTTACACTACTCCAATCATTAGCAGAAATTGGGGGAAACTGAGGTTATTCATTAGAAAGGAGTAGTACTAACACCAGAATAAATAACCTTAAAAATACCTTTAAAAATGGAAAAATATTGCATATATAAGTTTTTGTTCTGAAATTCTGTCAGTGATCATTATTCCCAAAGACACAATTCTAAAAATCATGAGAATATTGAAATTCTGAATGATCAAAATTCATGTCTAAGATTCCTAGTGTCTAAAAATTATTTTTTTTAAAGTTTAAAGTCTTGGAAATGTTATTCTGACTGTTGCAATTCTGAAGACTAAAATCTCAAAGACCACAATTCTTATTGTTAAGAAAGGTTACATAAGGGGAATGGAAAGCCAAGTTCTGGGTGAAAGATTGGCCATACAATATAGCAACATGGAAATTTTCAGTTTAAAAATGTGACATTTCTCTGCATTGGCATTCCTTCCAGCTGAAGAAATTCCAGGAGCTTCTAGTGAATTAAAGCTGCATTTGCCTGAAGAAGCCAGCCAAGTTACTGACTAGTTTGCAAATAATTATGTGCATGGAAGGCTAAGAAGATATGCAATCGTGTTGCTTTTCAATCACTATTGTTTCTGCCAAATTTGTCATCTGTATATGAATGCATGAGAAATTAATTTCTGAATGCTCACATTTACATGGAAACATAGCACAGAAGATGGGAAAATTTAATAGGGAATGCACATGTTGGTGTATACCTAATTAGAATAACTGCAAAAAAGAGCGATATCACACAGGAAATGAAGGTGAATGTGTTCCCTGAACAGAGCTATGCCCTAAAAAGAAAAAAAAGCAGTTATTCATTGTCACGCAACACTTCAAGTAGAGTCAGTGATTAAAAGTTGCCATTGCCAATAATCTAGCCTTTTAATACATGTTTTTTTTTTATGTCAGATTTTCTCTTTAGCAAATTTTGTTTTGTTTGTTGGGAAGAGAACTTATTTTTTTCTTTTTGAAGCTTCTCATATTATTTAAAGTTGTCAGCACCACTTTTTATCATTAATTTCCATCTTTACATCATTTGCCATGTTGGAGGTATAACTAAAGACTTTAGAGACTTCTGGTTCTTTTTAACATTCTTCACAAATTTGACTCTGAAAGTACTTTTTGCTATTTTGATTGTATCAAACACTGCATGCATACAAACCTTGAAGCTTCTGCAGTACATGAAGAGATAGCCTGTTTGCATAACTCCACTTGTGAGAGACAGACAGTATTTCTGGAGATTGTACTTTGAGGTAAAATCTTGGTATATGTGATAGTAACCAATGATGGTTTTGGATTAATCTTGTTGAAAGACTAAGATTGTTCATCATAGTATTTTATAGGAACTGGCTACAAAGCTGGATGCACTCAGTTTCCAACCATAATGAACTTTTTCCATTTCTCTTTTTGATCTACTTTTAAAATAAGCAGTTTGTCTTCTCGTAAATTGTGATGATTATTGTGTTTATGCTTGTAGAAATGTATGTCATTGTTGCTTATCTTATTGTGTAGAGTGGCCTATGAAGTGTTCTGTCATGGTTTTAGATTTCTCAAAATAAATTTCCTTGAAAATATAAATAAGTGTCCTTAAAATAATTGGTTAGGTTATAGTTTCTAGAATTATATTTTCTGCCTTGTGGTAATTTAGGGCTTTAGGGATTTGATCTTTTGGGATTTCAACACTGAGAATATGGCATTAGGTATTGTGTCTTTTGGGACTGCAATGCCAAACCCCAAGACCCCCTTAACTCTGGGTTTGCAGGGAAGAGAGCCATAGTGCCAGTAATGAGTGTACTTTTATGAATATGCTCATGATCAGGCAATGCCACCTCACAGCCAGTCTTTGGTGAAAGTCTGCAGAAGGTGTTTTCATAAACCTTCTCCATACTCCAGGGGAGCTGAAGAATCAGGTGAGAGACAGAGCTAAGGGATAGGTAGGATACCCCGAAATGTGTTTATGGACTCTCCTGAAATTCTGGGATCCCAAGAGTCTCTGGAATGCTGCCAGCCCTTTCCTTCTCCAACGTCATCCTCCATGACTGGCAAGTAACTTGGCAGAATGATTGAAGAGCCTTGGCTTTGAGGAGTGAGGGGCATGGAGAGAAAGTAGGTGGAATTTAGGACAAATGCTGGTGAATGAAGTGTGAGGTTGAGAAAGTCTTGGGGTTGAAGTACACTGAAATCAAGGAGCACCTTAAATATCCCAGCTGTAACTACCGACAGCAGACCCTTTGGTTAGCATGCAGCAGGCCCTGAGTTCCACGCCAAGCACGGGAAAAAAGTCATAAAACTGCTTCATGTGAATTAGTTCTTACAATTCCAAGAGTCTTGAGGATATTAAATTTAATTTCCTGTATTTTTCAGAAGAGAAGGATAAAGCAAGACATTTCCTCAAAGTCAGGTAGGAGAAAGAGATAGGGAGAGACTCAAAATATCAGGCTAACAGCTTCTGCACATCACCTGGGGACGTCAATGTTTTCATCAGCAAAATGCTTTAAGAGTATAGCTCATGCCTGCCTAGAAGCAACAGTTTCCAGCCCATTGGAAGAAGTATTTATCTTTGAGTTCAGGTTATAGTCTAAGGGCAGAAACCGTGAACTTCCAACACACAAAGTGGACGTGCACAGAGCTAAGCGACTGGTCTGTGCTGCGCTTGGCATCTGGAGAATACTCTGCTCAGTGAATGTGGTTCCATTCACTCCCTGTTCCACTTTCTGCCCATGAGGGGGATTTGGCAGCCACAGTTCCGGGTCCCTGTGCAGAGCCTGTTCATGTCCTGGTTGTGGAGACGCCCCATGCTCCGCCTTAGCTTATTCCAAGTAAAAGTCGTCCACAAGGGAATCTTATTGTCTAGTTAGTAAAGCGATTGTATGACTAAGCCAAACCCAGTGTCTAGCCTCATGTCTGACACATAGTATGAACTCAAATGCTTCTTTAAAGAATGCGTGATATATTAAATACTGAGAGACTCCTATATTCTTATATAGCCTCCTAAAAGGCAAATATTTGATTGGCTAAGCCCTTTAATGAAGAGTAAGTAAAATCATGATTACTGATTAAATACCTGCACTGCTGCCGTTCATCTAGGACATTTACACAGTCTCATTTAATCCTTACGATTATCTTGAAAGCTGTTTGGGATTGACTAAGAGAAGAAAACCATAATTAGAGAAATCAAAGAACATAGCCCCATTGACCTGCAAGTACTTAAGGGACTGTAGCCCTGGACAGATGGGCATCAAGGTGCGTGCGTCGCCCTAGTGCCAGTGGCCTCCTTTCATTGCTAGCAGTGGCACCACCTGGGGACTTGCCAGAAATGCACACTTGGTCCCCGTCCTACACAGGCTGCACCAGAAGCTCTGGGAACGGGGCCCAGCAGCCTAGTGGGATGGCCGGGAGGCGGGATTGTGCTGCGGCTCAGTAAGAGGGAAGGTCATCACGCTAGACTACAGCTCTCTCCACTCTCCCCAGTTTCGGTGGTGGTCTTCCAGCAAACCTTAGTTCTTACACTTTGCCGTGGTTTGAATATGCTCCTCAAAGCTCATGCAATGGACATTTAATTCCCAAATTCACTGATGGTGTTTGATTTCTGAATATTTGTAGGTTGACCTTTGGGAAGTAATAGGGTTAGATCAGCTCATAGGGTTGGAGTTCAGGATGACGTTAGTGACTTCATGAGAAGAGAGATCTGAACTAATATCCGGGCCAGGTTTCACCACGTGAGGCCCTGTGCCACATTATGAGTTAGGAGATGCCCGACAGGGTCTATGCAGATGCCAGCTCTGTGCTCTTGGGGTTCCAGGGCTCCAGAACTGTGAGCCAGATAAACTTCTATTCTTTTGAGATTACTCAGTCTGCATATTTGGTTAGAGGAACAGAAAACAGACTGAGATATCCTTAAAAATGTGTGCACCAATTACATAAATTTATATTGACCAAAAATATTTTCTATTCACTTCCTCAAGCCACCAGAGTATTTCCGCCACCAGAGTATTTCTGCAGTGGAAATGGTTTTGCACATAGAAATTGAATTACATGATACACTTCTTGGGCCCACTATATCCCTTAGAAAACAATTATTTTTAAGTAAGAACATTGCTAGCCACAGTGACAGTTGGTACTCTCTGTAATATTGTCATAAATCCTAACAGAATTGTGTGCTACTTGCAAAAGTATTTGGTATGAAAAATGATCTTACAATTAAATGCTAAACAGTGAGGTATTGTGTAACATCTCCTAATAAAAATAACAGGGACCCACTAAATAAATATGTTGTTGAGGTGAGATTTGTCTCCATCATGGCAAATGACTTGCTGACTTAGGGGGCAGCCTTTCTTCTCCACAGCCAGGAAGAGACACGAGTCTGTGCATCTCTGCATCCGTCACTGAGCGCGGCAGAGGAGTACAGCCACGGAAGCACCGTGCATGGCTAGCAGTAGTGTGCTGTACGGCCCATTTCTAGGGAAACGGGGCGGGGCATCTGAAGTTTGTTCTCCCAGCTTGCCTGCGTGGGTCAGCTCTTGAGAGAGGATTTCCCAGTGGCTGTCTCGCCACACAGGCCGGCCCCTGCCCATCTTTTCCTTCTGTTCCCCAAACACAGCTCTGTGCAAGCAGCAAGTGTCCCTTGAGGTTCATTGCTGAAAGGCACATAGCTAAGCTGTGCACCTTTCTTTCTACTATGTATATTCAAAGAGGAACAAAACAGCTAGATTTTTATCGTACTTATTAAAAACATTCTAGCACAGCTCCATGGTGGAGCACAGAGACTTCCACAGAGGCTGTTATATGGTGGCAGCAGAAAAGGACAAGGGGACGTGGGATGGGTACAGCCGGCACTGCGATCCCGCTGCCCAGATGTGGCCTCTGATGGTGAACAGGAGCCTCTGGGCCTCAGTGATGGAGGAAGCTTTTCTCTCGGAAGGAATCTAGAAGGTAGTGCTTCTCTCCCCGCAGAAAGGTTTTGCTTCAGCTCCCGCCAGCTCCATTATCATTTCCTGGAGGAGGAATGGCCCTGAGACGAAAGGACCTCTTCCACCTGAGATTACCCTGGTCTAGTTTGGTGCTGGTTATTGCTGAATCTGTGTAGGAGATGCAGTATGATGGCAGGTTTTACTGAAGAGGTTTTCACACTGTTTTGCCCTTTAGGCAATAGTCAGTGCAGCACTGAAAGGAAAACCTTCAGCGAGCAAAGGAGGGTGCGGACGATGTAAAGATCGCGTGTTGGCTCTGGGGCATCACAGATATCACTCCTGAGTGAGAGCAGGCCCCACACAACCCGCCTGCACCCTTTACTTTCTTGTTCCTGACAAACAATACCCAACACCCGTAACTTAAAGGAGAGGTTTATTCAGCTCAGGTTATAGAGGTGCTGGCCCATCATCTGCTGGCTCCAAGGCAGGGCAGCACGCAGAAGGGCATCGCAGAAGAGGGAAGTGGAAAGTAGAGAGATCGTGGGGGGGGGGGATGGAGACAGACCCTGCCAGGCCGTGCCCCCAGTGACCACCTCCTCCAGCCAGGCTGCGCCTTCCAACCTTATAGTTGGTCATAAGCCCACCAGTGGCTCTTCCCCCTGAGGATCTCGCTCCCATGATCCACTTTCCGAAAGGCCCACCTATAAGCACGTGAGGCTTTGGGGGACATACGAACCCTATTACCCTGGTACTTTTTTTTCCTTTCTGGCTTATCCAATAAGCACTATAGAACACTGGTCAGGTACATGCATTCTAGAATGGGACAATTTTGGGAGAAAATTTTGGATTTTCCATTTATTTATTTTTGGTACCAGGGATCGAACTCAGGACCTAGCACTTGCCAGGCAGGCACTTATGCTGCTGAGCTAAACCCCCAGCTGGCTTTTCCATTCAATAGCTGCCTTATGTTATGGAAGTGAGCGCTCTGAACCCTAGCTTCCTGGTTGATTAAATGAGTAACCGGTGCTAAAGGGGTTTGCTTATCTATCGCTGCATAATGTCTCTAAATCTAGTGGTCTCAAACAACCACCGCCTTGTTATTATGTTCCTAAATTGTCTCCACAGGTGAGTTAATTTGGGTTTCCTCAAAGCATGGGCGCCTTCAGGCACCTGGGCTGCTTCCAGGATTGCTGCAGATTTTGAAGAGTAATCTAACAAATGTGGCAGACGCTGTGTCACCTTTAGTGAAGCAGAACTTACTGCTCTGTGGTCTTGCTGCCACGAGGAGGAGTGAGCAGGCCCAGGGAATGGCCTCCCTCCAGGGCACCTGAACACAGAGGGCGGCACCTTCCACACAGACTGCACGGGGTCAGCTTGGCTTGTGATGCCAGCCCGTGCTTCCCTCTGGCTGGCCTTAGCCCTTTGGCATTGCTTCTGGTGTGGCTCCAGGTATTCTGTGATCTGTCCCCCAAGCCCTGGCTCTCCTGCCATGTAGCCCCACCTCTGCTTCTGCCCTCATGGCTGCTCCTCCCTTTTGACTGGCTCTATGCCTCAGTGGCGCCCTTCCTTCCGACATGGTGGCTGCTGTGTGTGTCCCTTTCCCTCTGGCCCTTTCTTGTCCCTGACCTGCTGCGGATTTCCAGCCTCTGCTGTCCTCTCCCTCCTTACTTCCCCACTTCGCCTGCTGCCAGCCTGGTCCATCTCCCTGGACAGCCACTGCCTGTCCGCTGGCATGCTGCCCAGAAAGCTGCTCCCTCTGCCCACCCCCAGGCCCTGCTAAACATTTTTATTTTCCTGAAGCCGCTCCCACATCTCACTGCCCTCACTGGCTTACCCCGGGACACCACACAGACTGCGGCAGCCCCTCGAGTGGCCTCTGTAGGTGTCTTGCAGGTCCTGTCACACTGGCATCTCTTTTGCTGTCACGGAGAGGAAGTATGGGCTGTGGAGCAAAGGTGGCTGGTGGCCTCAGGGCAGGCCACACATAGAAATGGACAGTGGTCAGGCCCAGCAGTGCTAGAACTCAGCTGCACGCCCCGCACACCCAGGCAGCTCTGCCGAAGGCCTGGAAGAGCCAGGACTCCAGGGCCAGACCTTTACACTTGCCTGTACTCCCAGCCAGAGAATTAGATTCCCTGAAGAGGGCACACACAAGCCTTCCCTTCTGTCCTCTATTTAGAGCTTTCCCTCGCTTATGCCGGCCTTCCAGACCTGCTAAGCCCAGCGGAGTGACCGAGTGTGCTGTTTACAGTGAGCCTCGGAGAAAGAGCCTTTGCCCCGGCATCGGCATCTGGGCACCGCGTGCTGGCACAGGAGATGCACAGAGCCCCCGCTGTGTGCTGCCCTGGACATTGCATGTCACTGCCGGGGACTTAGCCTGGGCGGGGCAGCAAGAGGAGAATAAGACTTTCAAGGAAGGGCAGCTTTGCATGCCTCCGTGAGCTCCTCCTGGGGCCTCACGCCCCACATGCACTGTCACTGGAGGCGAGAGAAGTTTAAAAATGCAAATAAGAACAGAAACAGGGAAGCCAGACTTGCTGGTTGGCCCCTTAACCCAAGCAGGAGGGTGAGGCAGGAGGACTGAGCATTCTAGCCCAGCCTGGGAAACTTAGCAACACAGTGGGACCCTTTCTCAAAATAAAAATGTTAGAAGGGCTGGGTTTTAGCTTAGCACAAAGGTCTTGTATTTCCAGTACTGAAAAAACAAATGAAGGAACACACAAAGACCTTCCGTGGGTTCTACTGTCCACTTTTAAATAGTGCATTTTTCTTCCTTCTTTTAATTATAACGTATTTGTCCCCCATCATTATGTTTATTAACTAAACTGAGAAGAAACAGATATTTGAAACAACAATTCTCCTCAAATCCCGAAATTTATAAATAGCTACTGAAACTTAGGCCAGTACAATGTTGAACACAGCGTTTTATGAGAGTGAAATGGGTATACAGATAAGCACACTGCATCTTTAAAAAGTAGGAAATTGTAAAGGTAGTAAATTACTTTGACGAGAATTTAGTAGAATAATAAGATATGGAGGTAAAATTAATAGGCCTTCAGCGACACGTCTGTTCACGCACGAAATCTGAGCGTCGCGTGGCAGATCTCCCCGAGGGCGGGCACGGGCCGAGGAGAGATGGGGAGGCCGGGTGTGGCCCGTCCGGTCATCCACGGCCGGCCGGCCCCGGGGCCCGCTGCGCTCTGTGCCCGGTTCCCGCGGGGCTCGCGGCCTCCCTGCCGCACGCCGCTCCTCCCTGCCGCACGCCGCTCCTCCCTGCCGCACGCCGCTCCTCCCTGCCGCACGCCGC
>PVJX010012981.1:0-48702 GCA_004027295.1 Dolichotis patagonum | reverse complement strand
GCCCCTTCCTATCCATATCCTGCCTACCCTGGGACCTGGCACTGTAGAGGGCCACATTAAAATCAGAGGAGCCTGTGGAACGCGGAAGAAGGCTCATCTCTTTCCCAGACTCGGGCTGCCAGTCCTTCCTTCCTTTGCTGTGGCTTCTGGTCAGAAGCTTCTCACTCACAGGGCCTTCTCCCCAGTTCAGCCTAGTCCAGTTTTCCTGTCACTCGATTTGACACTAGCAGGTAACTGCTTTCAGAATTTAGCATCCCAGAGACAGGGTCCAGCATCTGCATGTGAAGGGTCATGCACACTGCAGAGGTTAAGAAACATAGGCCACTGCTCCAAACTAGCCTGTGCCTTAGCACGCACCCCAAGATTTCCAGGGAAGCTGGCCCAGAGGTGGGAGGGGAGCAAATGGCTCCCGAGTCCACAGGAGAAAAAGTTCTGTAGAAACACATAGCTACGAGGATGATGTTTACAAAAACTTGGTACTTTAATGGTTGATGCAACTTCTTTAATTTAGAGACAAGATCCAACAAAGCAAGTGATTAGAGATGCCTTCGTATGATGAGAGGCAAAAAAAATTGGGAGCCTTGAAACACAGAGGCCACACGGGCTCCTTCCTCTGAAATGCAGACGTGTCCTGGGCCTCTGAGGACCACAGACAGCAGTGTTGGAGCTGGGCAGACCCCTCTGGGCTCTGTAATGAAGGGTAGTAGCCACCCACCCCTACTGTCCTGTCCTTAGCAAACAGCACCTTAAGCCTTGTCTCCTCCCCCCACCCCCTGCAAGCTACTCTCGGGTTCTGGGTGCCTACCTCAGGTCACCTCCAAGCATCTTACTCTGTTTCCCCAACCTGGCTAACCTGAGTGGAACGGAGGGTCCCAGACAGCATTCAGCTTAGGGTTGTCAGCTGCTCTCCTTTTTACTGATTGGGTGACGGCTGCAGGCTGCTCTTGGAAGTGGTGGGGGTCTTTGGGCTGGAGCAGCTGGTGAGTAGAGTCATCAGGCAGTGTGTATAAGAAAGAGCCCTCATCCGGGCTAGACTTGCAATCCCTGCATTAAACAGGACCAGACAGGGAAGTAAGGGAGGAGCAGAGGAGGCCTGGACTCCCACCCTTCTCTGGTGGCTTCCCTGTCTGAGGTTATTAGAGCTGATCAGAGCTTAGATGAGACAATGACTGCTTTCTTTGAATACCAAGGGCACTGCATCTTCATCCCCACTGATGGTTCTAGCCCATTCCCATTTTAGTTTGTGTGGGAAGGAGTGAATGGGTGTCCAGGAGCCTGAGTTGGTGTTTCTGGTCTATCTAGGAGGGAGGGATTCTGAGGGATCCATGGCCCCAAGGGGAAAGGGAACTGTATACACAAACACACCCAAAAATGGTTTCAGGGAACAGAGTTGACAGAGATGGGAGTCTCTGAGTGAAGCACTGCTCAGCTTTGGATCTTGGGGACAAAAGGAGAGCTGGGGACAGACCCAGTTACCTGGTAACCTTTTGGCTTTGAGGATCATATCCGTTGTCAAGAATGGTCTGCCTCAGCAGGCTGTTGGTGTCACCCGGCTACTCAAAAGAAAGAGTCAAGGTCATGTCAAAGAGTCAAAGAAACTTGCCAGTGTTCACCATTCAGTAGGAGAAGCTGTTGCTAAGGAAAGCCTGGCTCAGCAGCGGGGATCAGAAGCCAGAAAGGAGAAGCCGAAGAGACAGCCTTCCCGCCTGCTTCGGTCCTCATCCTGCTGCCCACACGCCCAGGAGTGCATTACCTGCTGCAGCTCCCCTCGGCAGTGCTGCTGGGGCTTCATGCCTGGGTAGCCCCCTGCAGCCGCAGGGCAGCCCCTGTTCAGCCCATTGGCATAGGCCCGTCCGTGGATGCCACTGAGGTAGGGCTGTCCACTGGCTCGGTGGTCCGGGAGTCCTCCCAGTGGCACCATAGTGTATTGACAAGAGGACGACACAAGGGCACTTCGAGGGAACCCCACATCTGTTGTATGTTCTGGAAGAACAGAAGGACAGAGGTTTGCTTAGGTCAAGGACGCCTAGGGCAGCTGGAAAAGCTGTACTCTCAACTATGTAAGGTCAGGATGTAGACAGGGATATGACATATCCAACAGGTGGAGAGTATTTTCTCTCAGTCTTCTTAACTGCCACCTCTTTCTAACATGTGTCCTTTTCTGCAGTGAGGAGAAAAGGATGGGGAGACATAGGGGCACAGGTTTGGGGGAAAGAGGTAGTGAGTGAGAAGGAGCATTATTTAGATGAGGAAGTGGGCTGTGTGTGTTGTCATTTGAAGCAGAAACTAGTGGAGAAATCAGACTAACCCAGGATAAGAGAAAAGTTCCAGGCAGCCCTATGCCCAGAGAAGAGGCAAGAAATACTTGAGGAAAGAGGCTGGGGCAACTGAAGTATGAACATGGGGCTGGAGGAGCAGTTTTGGACACCTGAAGACGATGGAGTGAGGTGGGTACAGAGGCAGCAGTCAGACCAACTTCAGCTTCTTGACACTCCCATCAGCTAAGGTATGGAGTTAGGACAGAAGGGCCCAGGCTTGGCATAGTCTCTAACTCTCTGGGACCTCAGGGCAACCCAGGAACTTGAGCTGCTAGTGGACATGGAGCAGGCAGTGCTGGCCCTGCTCTGGGCAGGGGCCACCTAGAAGGGCTGGGCAGCCTTCCCTCCTTCCAGCTGCCTTCCTCACTGTGCTGAGCAGTGTTACGCACTTTGCTTAGACCAGGCCCTCCACAAGCAGAAGGGGATGAAGGTAACGATGATGAGAACAATCGAGCCCAGGACGACTCCAACGATCAGATAGGGCAGGTCGCTGGCACGTGCCACCATGGCCCCAGTGCCGACCGGTCGCTCCATGGTTTCTGGCGGTGCGGGCTGTGGGGCGGCCAGAGTTGGAGGTGGCAGTCGACCAGGCTGACCAGATTTCCGAGCTGCAGTTAGGGACAAAACATGCGTCAGCATCTGTTTCTTTGACATCTTTACAACAAGCCAAAAAAGAAAATGCACTATTCCAATTCTATAGGTATAGCAAATGGGTGTCAAACTCACAAGGGCTGCAAAATCCCTTGTGTGACCTGTGTCTACTCTCAGCATGAACTTGGCATCCAATGTGAATTCTAGTGTTGCTGAGATCTGAACTTTATAGTGCAAAATACAACATTGTGTGTGTGTGTGTGTGTGTGTGTGTGAGTGAGCTAAGCACTGAGGTGCACTGGTGTAGTGTTTGTTGAGAGAATAACTGGTGAACTTTGGAAAGAAAACATTTAGAATGTGGAAGAACAGCAAATGAATGGGAATGGAAGCATTTAACCCTAAATTTGCTATTCCTACTTGAAGGGACATGGAGTACTAGGTGTTAGAGTGAGGTACAGATCAGGGGTGTTCTGGAACTCAGTGAGACAAACAGTAACTGGGAAAATGCCACTTACAAGTGGGAAGTGAGGAGCACAGGCATCTCACCTGGGTTTTCTGTCACAGGTGTGTCTGGCACGGTTAACTTTTGCACAGCTATCTTCTTCCTCAACTCCCTGAGGCCACGGTCCTCTGAGCTTTCTCTATCACCCTGACTGCTGCGTTTTACACTTCTCTTTGCCTTCTGCCCCCTTCCCTCGCATCTGCTCCCTCCCTGGAGGAAGAGTACAGCAAGCACATGTACACAGGAGGCTCCCGGTGTCTGTGAGAAGTGACTGAGCACTGCTAAGAGGGAGACGGCACGGTGTCGTCTGAGAGAAAACACGTCATTTTACCTCCGTCCCAATTTCTTTGTGATCTCCTTTGCAATATACCTGGCTTTATCTCACTTTCAGTAATGAATGGAGCTAATGATATCCACCCACCTACCCACCTGACAAGTGTGCAAATAAGTATTAACAAGTTATAATGTGAATACAGTTAACGTTTTAGTGCAGAGAAAGAACCTGGGCTTGTAGTTAGATGAAACTGGGCCGCTGCGCTCTCCCACTTACTGGCTGTGCAACTTTAGCTGAGGTGTACTGTTTTCTGAGGATCAATTCTTCCCCATCTCATGAGGTTGTAGTTAAATAAAACAACCAAAGTTAAGTATCAAGTGTCATGGTGGAAATAAAGCACTCACTGAAAGTTCCAGCTTAAGAATGGGTGCTGTTCCTAATGAGTTCATGGAGAAGCTCCTTGAAGCCACCCTGATAGTGAGTCACTCATATTACATGAGCCACAAGTGAGGATGAAAGGTAATGATGGCTGGGGACAGCTGGAAAATACAGTCTTCTTGGGAAACAGATGCCGAAAATGGCGTAAGATAGTGACTTTGCCCTACTGTGCTGGAAGTAGCAAGAAAAGAAAGGAGAGAATCACCTTTGGTCTCGCAGATCATCACGTTGCTGAACTCGCTCTCCCCTCCTTCATTGAAGCACTGCATCTTGATGTCATAGGAGGTCTCTGGTTGCAGGTGGCTGATAGAGTGCCAGTACCTATCCCCTGGGAAAGGCAGCAAGAACCATGCATGGTTAGGTGGGCATTGTTTCCTTGATTCCAATCACAGATCCAGACTCAAGCAAGGCTGTGTGTCTCAGCTGGAGTCACTGAGTGGCATGGGGGAGGCGACATGGTAGGGACACGTTGGAGAAAATATTCTAGCCACCCACTCACATTCCTGCTGTCCTATCCTCATGGGGAGGAAGTATGTGGGCTTAACTGGATGTCGCAGGCACGTTATGATGGAGTCAATGATATGGAGCGCAGATGCTCGTAACATACCAGACCCAGGGTTTACGCTTCTCCAGATTTCACTGACACTGACCTCCGTGCCAGCAGAGGAAGCTACATCACACCACAGTGTCTCTCACCTTCCACCATATCTTTCTTGTAGTCACTGTCGTTATCACTGTCTGTGGGTCGGTAGTAGATATAAAAGCCATGGATTGGTGTGTTGTTGTTGCTTGCTGGGATATACTATAAGGGATGGAGAAGAGATGGTGGTAGAGCAGAGAAATCATCACTAAAGCCAAATTTCTGCCATATTACTGCCTCAGTCTAGAATATGAGTTTCATTAGGGCCCCCAGCAAACATTCCCGATGATGACTCTGAGATTCTGGGAAGATGGCTGGGAGATCATGAGTTATTTAATCTAGAGGTCCCCAAGCTTTTGGAAACAAGAACAAAACTGCATTTCTTCAAAGACTTCATTCCTTCTGGACCTCCCTGTGCACATGGGTGAGTATATCTGGCTAGAAGGCCAGGAAGGATGGTGGGACATAACCTGAAAATGAAAACCAGCTTGGTCTACTAGTCAAGGCATCAAAACAAACAGGAGCCCAATAACTGCAGCTCCAGCTCCTACAACTTTCTTAAGCTCCATGTTTAGGTGCTTGTGTGGGGGAGTCCAGGTCTCAGCAGCACAGGTAGAAGAACACACAGGAAGAAAAAGGGCAGAGGCAGAGGCAGGGAAGCAGTTAGTTCTTGCACCTCCTACAAGCAGCCAGCCCCTACCCATCAGGAATCTCAGCCCCATCTCCCACGGCTGTTCAGGGAGGCCTCTTACCATCCACTTGAGCATGATGGTGGTCTCATTGACTGCGTCTGTGAAGGTGATATAAGGGCCCGCCACAGGCCTCTCATACATGCGGCCACTGTAACCTGACACCATGTAAGGCCGGGAGGGGGCGCTGGGCTCACTCTCCCCCAACATGTTCAGAGCTCGGACTCGGAACTTGTAGGAAGTACCTGGTGAGAGAGACCCTCACTGAACTCAGGAAATGCCTTTTGATTTCTTAACACCTCATCAAGACCCAGCCTGGAGGGAATCTTCTGTGCAGCCTGCTCCTATAACAAGTTCCTAAAGGACTTCCAAGGACGCATGTTGTGATCATAGAGGAGCAGCATGCAAAATGGCTCTGCCCTGTCTTAGGGAGCGAGACTGAGGCAGGTGAACTGCCCTGGGGTGAGCATGCTGGCTGGAGGAGGACCAAGTGGCAAGGAGAGCCCAGGGGCAGCCCATGGATCAGGCAGCAGAGTGGCCAGGCCCTTACCTTTCTCTAGGCCTGTGATCTCCACTGAGAGCCGAGAGGGAGGGATGGCGTTGGTGGCCAGAATCCAATCTCCCACTTTCTTTAGTTTTTTGTACTCTACACGGAAGGACTGGATCGGGAAGCCACCATTTCCACGGGGAATCCAGGTCACATACACTGAGGTCTCAGTGGCCATTGAGATCGTGGGCCTGTCTGGGGCTTCTGGGGCTGGGTAGGACAGACACAGGAAGGAAACAGGAGGAGACATCATGAGAGGGCACAGGGTTCCAAGTGGACTTAGCCTTCCCTTGACAGAACTTGTTCCCTCAACCCCACCTAGTGCCTGCATCAGATCCTCCTACCTGGAGTGAAGACACTTTGGGCTCCGTTTCTGCAAAACCACAGTGTGGAGGGCTAAGACAGCTGCTCTATGACACAGTATTCTCTGGACCAATAAGTACTTTGAGGGTCAGACTCCACTCCTACTTGAGAAGCTCCAATCTATACTTTCTCATTAATGAGGCAAGGCCAAGAAAATGTCACTAGAACCCAAAGCTCATTCTGTCTGTAGGAACAGACCTGCAGAAGAGGTTTCAGTCCTGACTGCCCATGACCCCTGGCCCTCACTATGGCTTGAGGCTTACGAGAGAGGCGGCCATGGTCTGGCTGGATGCTGCTTTGGGGGCCTGCGCCAGGGTCATCTCTCTGAATCTGTTGCTCCTTGCTGGCCATGATCTCAGGCTTGGGTCGTCGTCCTGGGTGGAAATGGGTTGAGATCAGCAAGCAAGGACATGCACATTACAGCCCCTTCCCACAAAGACCTTTGTGCCTGAGAATCTGCCAAGGGCTATGACAAGTGATGTAACTAACAACACAGAACAGTGAAGTGTGGTCAGATTCCCTGCTCTGACCACGCTATGGGGTTGCTGCTAGACCTTGGGTAAGAATGGGACAAAAGGGTTCCAGAGAGGCTAACAGGTGACTCTTCTAATGAGAGGTGACACCTTAGCTTAGACACACGAACCACAAGGGGCAGCAGCTAGAAGGAGGAATGCAGTGTCAGATGAAGAGCAGGAGGCAAGTAAACAGGTTTCCCTCCCTGAACTAGCTATAACTTACTTGGACCCATAGAAACCACAAGCTAGGCACAATGCTTGACTTTACCAGTTCGGAAGGTGACCATTGCGGTCTGGCCCTCGCCAGCACAGTTGTATGCTGCCATCTCTACTTCATACAGGCTGCCAGGGTCCAGTCTGGTGAGGGATAGGCGGTGCTGGTTGGCTGGAATGCCAGAGATGGTCCAGTCATCAGAGGAGTTTAAGACCTGCTGGAGAAGGTGCCTGGTGTAAGAAATAGCATCCAGTGCAATAGGTGGGTAGCGGTTGGCAGCCAAGCAGAGCCTTGGGGGCACTAGGGGAAGGAAAATGGGCCAGCTGGGGTGCTGCAGAGCTCAGACCAGCCCTCTCAGCAGTGGGATACCAAACCCACCAGGATGGTCAGGACAGAATTCCTGGTCCCTCGTCTGTGATCCCATCAAGGAAAGCTCAGTGATGAACTTCAGGAGGCCTGACTGATATCGCCAAGAAAGCCACAGTGACTTCCTCCCGGAATACTTCACAAACCTGCATATCTAATTTTCTCCCTCTTTGTTGTACTTGAACCAAACACATTCTTTCAATATACATTCTAACAAGAGATGATGTTGCCAATGATGACAAAAACCGAATCAGTACAAACAGCAATGTTTTGAGTGTCAATATGACTGAGGCATGAATGGAGTGTTTTATCTGTCCGACCTCATTTGTCTTTACATTGGTGCCAGTGGCTGGAGTCAGCGCTGTTCCCATTTCACACATGTGCAGACACAGAAGTCTAGGAGTGGGAAGTCCTGAGTTGTGTAGCTCAGAGCAAGCTCCCTATTTCATTTCTAAAATGAGGCAAGTAAAATCTCTCAGGGGAGTCTGAAGTTAAATTGCACAATTTACACAAAGCTTCCAGCATTAAGCTGGGTACCGGGAGGCTCCCACACATGCCGCCCCCCTACCTGTCCCACATTCTCAGCCAGGGAGGCCCCTGCATTTCCATCGACCGCTGCTGCCCTCAGTCTGTGCTCAGAACATAAAAACCACTGTAACATTAAAATGAATTTTTTTTTTTTTGCGGTACCAGGGATCGAACTCACGACCTCGCACTTGCAAAGCAGGAGCTTATGCCGCTGAGCTAAATCCCCAGCCCTAAAATGAATTTTTAATGGGTAGCTCTCTAAATCTAAACAAAAAAGCAAGCACGCGTGGCTCCCAATGGTGACAGTGTGACGACTTCCTGTCACTTACTACCTTCCAGGACAAGGGCCAGCTCTGTGCCTCTCAGACCCTGCGGAACTGAAGCTAGGGCTTCTGAAGGAAGAGAGCAGCTGGGAGGGAAAGCTCTTATCCCTAAGCAGATTATTCCAGAGGAGAACAAGACCTACATTGAAGTGACAGGGACGGCCTGGACTCATTAATGTCAGGCTTCCAGGATTTGTTCCAAGGGGAGAAGTTTTTACAAACTGAGAATCCCCAGTGGTGCTGGAAACCCAAACACAGTAGCCCAGAATCTGCAGATGCACCAGGAAATGAAACTTGCTTTGTGCAAGTGAAAAAGCGAATGATGCCGAATCCCCACAAAGACGAGGGATATGAGAAAAAACAACTCAAATGCTGACTTTTGATTCAAAATTCTTGGATGATGATATATGTTTGTTCCACAAGCAGGAACAGCCTTTGCCTTGGCAATGTCCACCTAACAACTCCAAGTGCCTCCAAGCTGGAGCCTAGAAGTCGAGCCCAGCAGTGGCCCTGTCCAGACCCTCACTTTCACAACCCCCTTGATCCCCCAGCCTCCCAGTGCTATTCCCACATTTCCACTGGGCCCTGAAATGAAAATAAGAAATGCATGGGTAATTAGTCACTGTCACACACACTGAGAGGGTGAATGTGGCCTCAGCCTGGCATTTCCGGATCACCACGGCATGGCCTTTGCCAGCCTAATTCTTGCGTGAGGCAGTTCATGGCCACCTATTGGCCTGAAAAATATTATTCTTGCTCTTGTGTTGGCTTTTGTCCCTCTCATGGGCGCTTGTTTTCCCTGATCTTTGTCTCAGATAGAGGTATCCAGTTACAGGGGGAAATAAGGATGGGGACCACCCCTGCCCTGGAACGCATGCTGAACAAGGCTGCTGCTTCTTACAATGCCTTCACTGCTTTGCTGGTGCTGCCTGGGGTAGGGGCCACACAGCAGAGTGGGGCCGCTCTGCCGTGAAGGGTTTTCTGATTCTGGGTGCACTTGTCCTGTCCCCAGGTCTTCTAGGAGGGAGAGAGAGGAAAGAAAAGGACAAAATGCAAGAGTCCTATAGGGTCCACAGCAGGGAGGCTGCTTCCGCGCGCACTGATGCCTAAGGAGGTAAGAGGTAGTTTTGTTTGTTTTTGGAAAAAGCAAAAGTAGATAAATATTTTTAGTTCCACATACATAAATTTTCTACCAACTGCACATGGCATTTTTGGTAAGCAAAGTAATGTAAATGCTTACTAAAAACTTAGCATTTATGATATGCTACAAGCCATTAAAATTTTTTTAAAGATCCATTTGAGAACCAAAATTTTCTACTGTCCAATGGCCTTGAAAAGAAAATAGCACTACTCAGAGTGAACACAAACGGTTTCAAGTTGTTTTCTTACAGGAAATTTTTTCTCCCTGCACAGCCTACACAGAGGGTAGTAGCCCAAAGGCCTTATCCTGCCACACGGGACACAGTGTCCAGAAGGTGGGGGTCGGCTCGTCTGTCTCTTCATTTTGTCACAGCCTGAGATTCCCTCCCTGACAGCTCCCATGACACCCCCTGGACAGACTCCTTTCTGTCAAGGAGAAATAGTTGAGGTCTGAACAACATCATGAGCTTGGAGTGTAAATGCCTGCTTGTCAAGCCCCAGCCACGACAGACTGTGAGAACTGAGAGGCATTTTATAGCCCTCAGAGAAAACACTTGTTCACAAATATTTGTTTTCCTGGCTTTAGAGCTCGCTTGCCATGCCAGAGTTCCTGCAGGTATGTACCTAGCAGAGCTTACTCTGGTTAAGAAACAACAAAAATCAACAAAAATAGTGGAGGAAGAAGGGGAGGGTACTGTCAGAGAAGCCTGTTAACTGTCCCAGACTAGATGCTGAAGGGAGTTTCTGGGGATGGGTGCACAGACCTTAGGCCTGAGGACCTTTGCCTGGGGCTTTTGGTGTCCACCTGGCTATCTTGAAACCAGCCTGCTGGGAGGAGGCAGGGACAGGTTTCAGAAGAGACAGAGGCTACGACTGGCATTGGGGAGCAGTGGGGGGCAGCTTCTGAAGCTTCAGGGAGACAGCAGGAGATGACCATGCCTCATACCTTGAGACGCCAGCCATACCTTTCGATGCTTCACCAGGTAGTAGAGGATAGGTGCTCGGTTGCCGCCCTCATGCCGAGGCCGCCACACCAGCTCGTAGGAGTCAGTCTTAGAGGTCCGCGGTGAACTGAGGATGATGGGGGCCTCGGCAGGAGCCACCTGCCCCTTTTCTCCTGGGCACTGTGGAGAACCAGGCTGCATCGAAGCCGGGAGCCTGGTGAGTCCTGGTCGCTCCCTCAGCTTCTGGTCAGGGCTGCTGGGTCTAGAGGGTGGCACGTGAGGTGTGGCTGTGGCTGGCTTTGCATCCTGCCAGGGCTTCAGGGTGGTGCCTGGGGACCAAGTGGGAAAGTGAGAGGAAGCAGAGGGTTTAGTGCCCCCTGGATTACCTGCCAGGGAGAAAACTCCAAACAAGTCAGAGAAGACCTCAGGCTCCATGACACAGTCAGCTCTGGAAGAGAAGCACAGTGTCTCTGTCCTGCCAGAAGGGTAAGGCAGTGTGGCCACTTGGCCCAGGCCTCTTGTGCCCCCCAGGATGGCAGAAAAGCATCTCTGGACTTCTGGAAGCTTGGGTGGGGGGCAGTGCACAGGAATCACCCAACTCAACACCATTGTGCACCTTCTACTAGCGTCTACACTGGGGACCAAAGATGAGGGCATGTCCCTTCACTGGCGCACTTGTTTTTCTTCAGTACTGGGCCTTGAACCTAGGGCCTCATGCATGCCAGGGAAGTGTTCTTCCATTGGGCCACACCTCAGCCTCTCACTGTGGAATCTTAACACCACGGGCCTTTTCCTTCTCCAGAGGTGACCTGGACTTGAGATGGGAAGCCAACTGTGAATATCTTCTGAGAACCAAGAGAGGCAACAGTTCCCTCCAGAAGCTTCCACAGGCTGCCAGCACTAGTTTCTGCTCCACTTGACTTCCTCAACACAAGACACTGGCCCGGTATTGTATTCACTGTTTTTCAGATCCTTTCCTCGGTCACTTCTGTTTCCTCCGCAGGAGTGATTGCAGGCAGGCCTACATCACGTTGCTCTGCCTCCCCTGTATTACCCAGCCCCATGCTGAGCACACAGTACCTGCTCAATCATTATAGATGACAACCGGAACGAATCAAACAGGACAAAATTGCTTCTCTTAACCATAAGCAGTGGTGATCAAATTTGTTTCCATGGAGTCCTCCTGGGAGCCCACAAATTTGTATACCTGACTTATTAAGTTAATGTATCTTTGAATTTACCATTAAAAGGCACTTTTATCTATTTCACACCTGGTTTCTAGGCTGAATACCAACTGAGAAAAGGGTTACATGTATGCCGGCCAGAATAAGCCCAGGCGCTGCTCACCTGGCCTGGCGGTCCTCAGATGGACCACCGCGTGGGCGCTCCCGACCTCGTTCTCAGCCATGCACTGGTAGACACCTTCATCCTCCGGCCCCACGCTGACCACACGCAGGGCCCGGCGGGACAGCCGCAGGCGCTGGCTGGAGGTGAGGGGCACAGCATTCCTCAGCCACAGCACCGAGGGTGGGGGGTTCCCGCGCACCTCACAGGTGAGCTTGGCACTCTGACCCCACGGGATGACCAGTTGGGACAGCTCCACAGTGACCTCGGGAGGCTCTGTGGGAAAACAAGAGAAGGGATGAGTTGGGCTGCATCTTCCTTTCCCAGGGACAGGCAGGCTGGGAGGGACATGGCTGGGGGTGGCTCCCCCCTCCATCTGGTTGCTCGTCTTTCCTAAATACCCTTTGTCTCTTCCTTCAGTCAGGACAAAAGGAACTAAAGAGGGCACCAGACCCTGGGCCCTTGCCCTGGCATCCAGTAATCTCTGACTTCCCAGTGAACCACTATCACTTTTTGGCCGTGACCTTTCACAAGATGAGTCCTCTCTGAGCCTGGATACATACTGCTCAAAGGCCACACAGACCAGGGAGAAGCCCAGGGAAACGCTCACCAAACACCTGCACGTTGTAGAGGATGACTGCTGCTCCCGGCTCCCCGACTCCATTGCTGGCCATGCAGCGGTAGGTGCCTGAGTCTTCCTCGCTGGTGGTGTCAATGAGCAGGTTGCTCAGTAAGAAGCGTGTCTTGTTGTAGCCCGCGACACTGGACCCATCCTTGGCCCAGGTGACTTGAGGGGGTGGTATCCCACTGGCCACACACTCCAGGATAAGACTCTGGCCTTTGGTGACAATGACTGTCTGGGCCTCCAGGGGATAAATGATGCGGGCAGCCTCAGCTGTAGAGCCTGGAGAAGAAAAGATGAGAGACAGTGCACAGGACCTGTGCTTGTGCAGGGAGTCCCTGCCATCCTGCCTCAGGTGACCCAGCCCCAGCAGGTGCCAGAGAGCAGAAATTTGGGATCAAACAGCCTGTCAGAGGCTTGCAATCTGTGTAACGAGGGCAAGTTATTTAATTTCTTATTAGAAACAAGGGCTTCCTTTTGGAGAGAATATAACTTTAGTACAATGAATGCCAACTGGTGTCAGAAAAAGATGGGAAATCATTTAAACAGTGCAGGTGATTTCTCCTTTCTGAACTCAGTGTCTGTGGAGGCTGAGAAGAATCTCCTAAGCACCCAACTCCACCACATGGGTATTGGCTCCAAGTATCTTCCATGGGGTGAACATCCTGCTGAGCTGAACAGGGCCCACAAAGTTTTCATATCGCCAAGTCCCTAAATGCAAATCAATGACATCAGCAGGTGCTCAGCTGGGGTAAAAATGCATAGAATATACTGACGGGAATGTTGCTCCCCAAAGCAGTGCCTTCCTAGGGGACTTTCACAGAGCCTATGGACTGTGTGATTTTTGCTTTATCTGCCAACCAAGGGCAGTACCAGGTTTTACTTACTTAAATTAATAAATAAATATGGTTTTATTTATTTAAATAAATAAATAAATAAATAAATATGGTTTTATTTCTTTAAATAAAATAAATTTATTTAATTAAAACCTGGTATTTCAAGAAATATTTATTTGTTTAAATAAATACATAAACAGTTTTTCAAGACTGGGTCTTGTTACGCAGTTCAGACTGGTCTAGATAGAACTCACTGAGTAGCTCAGGCTGGCCTTGAACTCTAGAGAATCATCATGTCTCAGCCTCCCAAGTGCTGGGATTACAGGCATGTGCTACCATTGACAAGTTTAGGGTTTTGCAAACCCTGAAACTTTGAAGCTTGGGAGACTCTCCTTAAGGAAAATACAGTATTACAGATGAAAATTAGGTTGGAGATGGACCACTGAAGCTTAGTTTCATTAGCTTGGGGGAAAAGCCAATTCTGGTACTGACTCTAAGATTAGTTTCATGGTCCATGTCACTCTGTGGACCAGAGGGAAGTGCTCAGAAGAGGTGGGTATTATTTTCATACGAATGGGGGAGGCTGTGGGCCTTTGTGAGCTTTTAGTAAAGGGTGATGTTGGACATCACTTGGGGGCGGGGTAGCATGGAGGATGCCCACATGGGCAATGCAGGACGTTCCCTGCAGTGCTCTGCTGTGACCAGCAAGCCCCACATGCTCCTGAGCCAGCTCCAAGGGGCCTGTGCTGTGACAGGCTGGCCCTGCTAGTCTGCAGACAGCCTCCTACTGAGTGCCAGACATCTGCTGGCCCAAGCCTCACTGCCTCCCCAGTACACCCAAGCACCAAGAACTTGAGCTGGCACTGTGGTCCCCAGGTTCCCACCTCCCTGCCCAGCTTTGCTGGCCTCCTCATCACAGCAGCCCACCCCAGCAGGTAAGCCTGGCCCTTACGGCGCACACGCAGCCTATCACTGGAGCCAGAGGTTTTTACTTCCTGGGTCACTGGGTTGTAGGCAGCACACTTGTACATGCCCTCATCCTCTTGGCTGGCATTGACAATCTGCAGGTTCCCTGATGGCATGATCAGGTAGTTGTCTGTGGAAAGAACAGAGGAGAAGGGAGATGGGAGAAACCGAGCCAAGAATACTGCACTCTGCAGCTCCTGCAGAGTAAGGGGAATGAGGCAGCTGTGACCAGCCCAAGCCTAAAATACAGTTCTCGTCATAAAACATTGAGCCAAGTAGGACAGAAATGTCAGGCTGAGAGACTTACTAACCAACCAGTTAATGAACTGGGTAACTTCCTGTGGGTGTGCACATTACCCTGAAAGAGCATTTCTTACTTTCAAGGGAGTTAGGAGAGGGTAGAAAGGACACAGAGGTTAGGGTCAGCCAGACCTGGGTTCTAGATGTGGGTGTGCTGGATACTAACTGTG
The DNA here is from genome assembly GCA_004027295.1 of Dolichotis patagonum. Classification (NCBI taxonomy): domain Eukaryota; kingdom Metazoa; phylum Chordata; class Mammalia; order Rodentia; family Caviidae; genus Dolichotis; species Dolichotis patagonum. Next base: position 34,072 of record PVJX010012981.1, on the reverse strand, counting down.
TGATCTTGATCAAATTAATTAACCTTTTGGGTCCAGTTTGTTCATCTTTTAAAAAGGCACAATGTATATTGCTGCTATAAGGACTGAGGAGTCCATGCTGTACATATGGAAGAGAGATGATCATTCCTGAAAATCACCAGAAGGAAACGAATTGACTTTGAAACTTCCCATCAATCTGTTCAATTTCTGTCGTGGAAGAGGCAAGGAGTAGTCTATCTTCCAGCCACTGTCCTATCCATGAAGGCCACTGGGACTCCTTTCCTGCACACTGCTTTGTCTGCTCCTATTCCAGGGGAGTGTGAGTTGGGGTCCCGAGCATGTGTTCAGATTCTCTAGGCAGGGAGCAGATTTGCAATTTAAGGACAGCCCAGCGACTCGGGTGGCCTCCAGCTTCCTGGCAGGCAAAGCAGTGGCCATCAGCCATGAGCTCTGTCTGGAGGCTTCTCCTGGGAATCTTGGTGTCACCAGGCCTGGTGCCTGCCTGCTGCTGGGCCACCCAGGTGTGAGCTGCTCAGGCAGCTGGCGTGGAGGTGGCAGATGGAGCAGAGCGTCCGCCAGGGGATGCTGTCAAACCTCTGCTGGGGACACGGGGATTAATGCTCTTCTGCTCTCAGTCACCAGTTCTCTGAGTGCAAGGATTATATATATAAATTCCTTTCCTAACTAGAAAAATCTAAAGAATATTTTAAAAGGTACACATTTTGATCAAGTTGAGTATGTTTATAGCCTGGTGGACTTGGACTCGAGGGCCGGGTGAGTTGTGGAAAGAAGCTGTCTTCATCTTGAAGGACCCCTGCCCCACCATCCTGCTGGCTGTCTTTGGACCATGTGGTTCCTGCTCACTCACTCACCTCTAGAGGCCTCCAGCCACTCTTGTTTGACGCTGTATCGGACCTGGGCTTTTGGGTGGCTCTCAGGCAGGTGGCAAGCAATGACAGCTGTGTTCCCCTCATCTACTTCGATCACGTGCTGCACATCTAATTTGAAATCCTGGAGGTCTGTGGAGAGAAGAGGTAATGCCGATTGCGCCTTGATGGAGACCAAGAGTGCTATCCTTCCAAGCAGACTACTACTGTCAGTCACAAGAAGCAGTTGCAGAACCTCACACTGAGGGCTGTCAGAGATGCTGAGTCCATTCTCAGTGTCTTGTTTCTAAGGATGAAATGTGCGGCCCACACTGCATGGGGTTCAGCTTGCTGTATGAATGAGACGTGAACTAGAAGTGCAGAGAATTCCTCCAGTGGATCAGCCGCTTCTCCGACATTGAGTGTTGGGGGAGCACTGGCCCTGCCTGTCTGCCCAGGACATGGGTATGGTCCCAGCACAACTGAGGGAGCTCGGCTGTCAGGAGCCTCTGCTAACAGACACAAAAGAGGACAATGAAAGTAAAGGCCTCTCTCTCTCTGTCTCTTTTCCTTTCTTCACCTCCCTCCCCTCTTCCCTCTCCTTTTCTTCCTTTCTTCCTTCCTATCTTGGAAAAACTGAAGATTGAACCCAGGACCTTTCCACTGAGCTACATTTCCAACTTCCCATTTTTAGACGTATTTCTATTTTGAAACAGGGTCTCCCTAATTTACCCAGGCTGGGCTTGATCTCACAATCCTGCCTCAGTCTCTGAGAGCGCTGGGATTACAGGCATGAGCCACTATACCTGGCTCTTATTAACATTTCTTGAATCATGTTTGAACAAAGATTCCTATATTTGCATTCTACACTGAACTTTGCAAATTATATAGCCCAGTCCTGGCTGAGCCTCTCAGCCAAAACAGCTAATAAGTTTTCTCTCTGAGAAGAGGAAGATTGGAACTATGGGAAGGAGATTGCTTGAGCTCAGTGTATTCTAGCTCAGTATTGGTAACTCTGCTTTTTGAAAGCAATTCACTTAAAAAATGCAAAGGCCTTAATCCTCCTTCAGACCAGTGTGCCTGTACCTGCCAAGTCAGGAGGCTCCCCACAAAGCGAGCTCTGAGTGACTATGAGCTCAGGGCATCTGGAAAATCCCTCAGGCACTGAGAAGTACTCTCTTCCACGGTCTGATAAATTCAAAACTACTCCCCCAAGCCTCCCACCCCCACCCTTCTTTACCTCATTCCAAGGAAATTTGCCTCCAGCAAAAACAAACTTAGCAGATCATTTTGCAAGAAAGATGTGAGCAACTGAAAGGAGTTTGGCACCAGAACATCATCTCCATCTCAATGGCCCCAGGCTCCAGCTTGGGCTTATCCGGGCCTGGAGCTTGTACTCAGCTAGGCACCCACCTCACCCATCCTGTGCTAGAAACACTGGGCCTCCTTAAGCCCCTCTTGGCTCCTGCTGCGCCTCTGACAGCTGTTGGGATATAGACAGAGGGCTGTTGGTGGAGCGGGGGAGGCAGAAGTTAGGCACTGGTCAGCCCCTCTGTTCTGATGCCAACATGTGCACAACAGCAGACCTGGGACACCCCAGCTGGGCATCCAGCTCCCCATGAGGGCCGACTGGCAGGAGAAGCTTCCTGGTTTCAAAACAAGCAGCATTTTGGTCCTTGGCCTTTTCTCTTCCCCCTGTGCCTCCGAAGCTTAAGCCTTAGCTGTTGCTTTACTAGACAAACACTCTCAATTTGGCTGCTGGAGTAAAACTCAAGCTTCAGGAAAGGATCAAAGGCAGAATAATGAAGTGATGAATGTCCTAAAAATCAGAGAGCCTCCCTTGCCTCGTGGTTTTTTTGGGGGGAGAGGGCAGGAAGGAGGCCAGAGGAGTAGAGACTTAGTGATCAATAACAGCCTAATCAGTCATCAGAGGGGCAGATGCAGAGAGGAGATCCAGTTGGCTGCATATGAAGGAAAGCAGCCTGTTCCCAGGCCCCTGGCTCTGCAAAGGCAGTTTCCTGGCTGAGTCCCTGGGCTCCCAGCAGCGTGTCGTTGGGAGTAAGGCGCAGGCTCTTCTATCACAAATGTGGTCAGCAAGCCTTGGGTTTCATGGGAAACGGCTGGACAGGACACCTGTCCTTGCCTGTTAGCCCCTGTGTTTGAGCAATCCATCAGAGGAATGCTTTTCAGCTTCAATCCTCTTACCTTCCCTCACACTCCTCTTTTGCACCCTCCCTCTGTTCTGTCTTCTTCATAAACTTGTCAACTTTAGTCAGATGCCAGTAGGGCTACTACTGTTGCTTCTCAGCTATCCCCAGGTCAGAAGCCCTGATCTTTGAAAGCATCTCTGAGTATATTGACCTTCGCCTGTCACAGGACTTTGTGCTTCCTGAGAAAACCCCATGGCACTTTAGTCTTCATACAGAATTCCTCCTTGTTCTTTTAGTACACTCTAATTCCAAAGCAAAGATGTGCACTCCAACACACCACTTACACAGCACTCCTAGATCACTGATTACAGGGATTTGTTTAAACACACATCAAGGGATGTGTACTGCACTTCCGGTAACACTTAAGGGGTACATCAGACACACATTCTCTTCTTGGGAAAAAAACAAAGCAAAAGACTTTGAGAGGGGCATGGGGTGGCTGCCCTCACCAGGATTCCAGGATTCTACCTGGAACTACAAATGGACAGATTTTATCTCGAATCCTTTAGAAATTGTTTCTCATCACTTTCTAGTTTTCATTCTTCCTTTATTAATAAGAGCTATGAATTAAATAGCAATATTTGGTGTTATTCACACATCCTCAAAACAAATTGCCAAATCTTAACGATAGGCTTAGTTCTCATTTTTCAGGGACCTTCCACATTCAAGGTGTGTAGGGTCTCTGCTCAGTGCCCTCAGTGTAATCCATACACCTAACAATCATTTTCAAGGGATTTTCTATTCAGTCGTCTCCCAGAGTCCACCTGTCAGCTAAACGGATCACAGTCTACTCTTTTGAGGGGAGAGGTCGAGTAAGATGGCACCTTTGGCTGGATGCCGTGGCAGGCATTAACATTCCATCTCCATAAGCTGGGATGAATGCTTAGGAGAATGTTAGTGTTTTGGCCACTTAGGCATTTCTCACATACGGTCCTGCCCGGCTGTCCTTCTGTGTTCTGGGGATCACAGGACAAGCCTGCACTCATTTGCTGAGGTTTGGATGGAATCCACCAGATTGCGGGCACCACATGGAGCTCGTTTGGCAGAGCTTCGCAGATGGTTCAGCAGCCTCAGGCCCATCAGCAAGTTTCTGTCCTGAATGATAATTCTGTTCCCGGATTCTCATGCCCTCCAAGCCTTAACTTGTCCCTGTGGCAGATCGCTGCATCTACGACTGATATTACAAAGCTCAGGAAGATTCCACCCTAAAGAAGCACTACTTTGGAGCAGCCGACACTGCGGTCCTTCCCTGCTCCACAGTTTCTTTCAGAGAGACCGCCCATGGATAAAGGAGATAAAGCTACCGAGAGCTTTCTCGGGCCGAGTCCTCAGCTCATACTCCGCAGATGGACTTGAGTGTGGAGCATGAGAAGACGGAGGTCTTTGGCACTGCCACATGGTGTGGCCTCCAGCAATGCGGCAGTTCTGCTAAGCTCAGGACTGGTTCATTGCTGAGCAAAGACTCACATATGCTCTCAACCTCAAGTCAGCAGGCCCCCACAGCTAGTTCTCTCAATAGAGTGCTCTACAAGTGGAAATGCACAAAAGTCATCTGCTGAGGATGGGAGGCAAGAGTGGAGAGGCAGAGTGCAGCTGGAGCTGACCAAGCTCATGAGGTAAGAAAGGGGTTACCAAGGCCTGGGGATACTTCTCAGAAGCCATGCATTTGGAGCAGTGACTAAACCTTTTCACCTGTGGATAAAAAGGCACACAGACCACTAAAGCCAAACCCAACTGCAGCTCACAAAGCTGAAACAGTGTATTTTGCAGTTGGCTTTCGGCGCAGTGCCATCCTTTCAGACATCATGGATGCCTTCCTTCAGCCAGGTACTCAGAATTGTCTGTGGCATCAGGCACTGCAGAAAACACAAAGGAAAAAAAGCTCCCAACTATAGGGAGCTCTTTGTCTAACTGACAAGGCAGGTAAGGACAACACACTGTAGGCTGCCATCATTCACAAGAGCAGTGTCTTCCAACACGGTCCTCGCCTCCTCTGCCAGCCCTTCCAACCTACGCCAGGCCACTGGGATCTGCAAAGAATTTAGGGAGGGAGTTGGCAGGATGAGCACAGCTCTTTACTTTGCAGCCTGGTACAGTGGATAAATATGTTTTCTGTCTTTGGGATTCTTTTTTCTACCAGTCCAACTGCACAAATAATTTTGGCTCCAAACAAAGCCCTCTTCTGACAGCCATGGAAACATGACATGAAATTCCTCAAACACATTTTCTGATGAAAGCAAGGAATGCTTTCTTTTATTTAAGTAAAAACAGCTACCATGGGGAAGAAAATAAAAATCTATGCAGATGCCAAATTAATTGTCCAATCTTGCCTTTTTCTTTTAGTTGGGTTGGGGCATGTGCCCAGATGTGAATAGTGGAAGAAGCTGAAGATGGAGAAGATATGTAAGGGACTGGAGGAAGGAAGTGAGAAGCAAAGGAGAGAGGACATAAAGGGAGGGGTGTGAGAGGAAGGAGAGGTTTTTATGACCTATTTTGCAATGTCATTAAATGATCTGCAATGAACTGGCCTAAGGCTTCAGGAATGTCTTGGCTTGAACCAATTAAAAATATTTTTAAAAGACACAGAGAATGAGAAATGTGATTAATCCTCAAAGACAGGTCAAAGATGGGAGCCGTGTCTCCATTGAGTCTGGCAACCAGATGAACAGAGATGTCTGTGAGAGCATCTCATGTATCCAGTGCTGCTAGGAGACTAAGCTGGTTTGCTGAGTTGGGGAGTTTCTTTTGGACAAGATGAAGGAATAAAATGGTTTGAAAAAAAAATACACTGAAGAAAGAGAGAAGGAAAATTTGCTTGCCAGCAGCCCACATCACACATATTTCTCTGATCATCCAAATATAAACTATAAACTTAGCAATGGGAAAATTAATGTGAATCATGGTGGTCCAGACTCATCAGAGCCAAAGCTGGATCCTGGCACGGTCTTCAGCAGGGCTGGCAGCCGGCACAGGAAGAGAAAGAGAAGGCAGAAAATGGAGGCCAAGCAGCTCAGAGTGGGAATGGAGACCTGCAACGTGGCTCTTGCAAAAGGATTCCATATGGGAGACACAACGCCAAGGCCTACATGGTTCCCAGACCCCCGCCCCCCACCTGGGACCTTTGGACTTTCAGCAGCCTCGGTGACTACTGAGCCCTTCCCATTAAGAGCTCTGACACTGTCTGGTACAACGTCTGGTGGGACACAGAGCCACAGCCACAGACACCTCCCTGCAAGGTTTCAACAGTTCTCTGAGTACGTCAGTTTATTTTAAATATCTTTTGCACTTCTGAAACCCATCAATTTTCTAAACCCTTCTTGAATTTATTTTTAATTTCAACCTGTCTGTTTCCACTATCTTTTCTTTTTTTTTTTAATCCCCAGCCCCCCATCCACTATCTTTTCTTAATTACTTCCTGAAAATTTTTAAATAGATCAGAATTTGGTGAAGAAATCTTGGAATCTTTGTTGACTATCTCATGCCTTTCTGATCAAGATTACAAGCATGTTTTATCTGAAAGCGTTCTTCTTTCTAGACATTCACTGAAGACCTGTGGGGTTCCAGGCCCTGTAAAGCCCTCTGAACACAGAGGAAAATGATAACAGCTCCATTAATTTAGAGACAAACTTTGTCAATTTACTGCTGTATAGTTCTCAGGAATATTACCAGATTCCAAAAATATGTGGAAGTCTGCAAACAAGATCAAAGTAGAAATTGCTAAACATCCATACACATACAAAAAAGGGGGAGCCAAGAGACTCATCTACTCTCTTAGACTTTTCTTTTTAAAGAAACCACGTTGCATCATGTTTCATAAAGGGGTTCAGTGATTTTAAGCCAAAGAGTCAGTTCTTCTCTTTGAGGTGCCTTAGTCTGTTCTGACACATCGAATCAACAAACTGCAGCCTTCCCTTATTTTCTTAGCTTAGGAAACAGAACTAGGATTTTATTTACGCACACGGATATGACATAAAACACGGATGGGGGTAGCTGTGAATTAAGAGTCTTCGAGGGTCTTCAGTACAGAATTCATGATAGGCTGGAGACAGTTTGGCAAACAGTCACCACAGCTAAATATAGAATTAGACCTCTGGCTGTTTGGAGCTGACTTTTGAAGCTAAAATGCCCTGCACAAACTGTACACCATGGGTCTGTCTGATGTGACAGAATTAGGGTTGCTGCTATCATTTGAAGTTTCTACCAGAATATCAAGAGAATTCTTGCACGATACGAATTTATCCAGTGTAGAAAACAGAAAAGGGTAATATGACTTTGACCTCAAGCGATAAGGTATTTCTTATTTGTTTACTATTAACATATTCAAGTTGCTTAGCATCTTTAGGAACTGAGTTGTCTTTCAATAATTTTCTTGCCCAACTGGCCAAGTACAATGCACATAATGTAAAAACAGCTAAATTTCAAGCCAAGTAAGTTCTCCTTTCCCCACCCTCACATGGAGCTGTGTCTGCTCCTCCCAGCAAAGGCAGACTCAAGTGGCCCCAGCTTTCAGCTGCAGACTCTCCTGTTCTCCTGGGGGAACTCAGGAAGCCACCTATGTTTTCCATCTTCCTCCAACCCTACTTCCTACCATCACCCTTGATCCCAAAGCAAAGGGCTTGCATAGGATCCTCTGGGACACCCACGCCAACACATGAATATTTTTCCAATTTGGAGCAAATGGCTCCTTCTTGTTTTCTTAAGCAGCCACTGGTTCACCGAGTCAGAGTAGGAGGAAGAGAGGGTCTCCTTGCTTAAACAGAACATGTCCATTTCCAAAGGGAAAACAGATGAGAAACAGCAATAAAGAGGGAAAGTGGAGAATGAGATGGAGAGTAGCAAGAGACAATTAGTTGGTAACTAGATAGAATTCTGGAGTTCAGCATGGAAATTTCTCACTATGGAAATGAAACTCACTATGCAAGTATCTGTGCTGTCCCAGAAACACTGCTGGGTCTGGATCTGAGTCTACAGTACGACAGAGAGCTGAATTTAGTTGCTAGAGGTCTGAGAAAGGTATGTGAGGATTCAAGGAATTAAAGATAAAGGCAGCAGACACATTCTTCAAGACTGTACTCCTGAGCCTTCCTCAACCCCTCCACACTGAAATGAGACATTGCCAGTCTCTTAGCTCCCATTAAAGCTGGTCTTACTACTGCCAGGCAACTCATGGGACTGATTTATTGAAGTCTACCTTCTTCATTAGCCTGAAAGGTCCCCAGTGGCTAGGACTAAGTCTTACCATGCTCCACTGTAACCTCAAAATACTTTCCAATGCTTAGGACACTAACTTCCAAAACAGTAATATGAAGATGTCAGCACTGGTGAAGGGATAGTTTGTAATTTTTAAGTGGCACTCAATGAATTTTGCTTTTGTCTCATTTAATAGAAATCTTTAAGGACAAAACATATTTTAAAGTGATAAGTTACTGAGGGAGACACTCAAGAGGCTGAATTATGAATTATGGTAAGAAAATATATTCTAGGAAAAGCACTATGGTGATTGTTGAAAACAAAAGACATTTTTCAATTGATTGATTTTCTTTGGGTTTCTTTATTTCTTTTGTTATCCTTTCTACCTTTCTATTCACAAAGGAAGTTGGCTAATGGAATATACGCTAAGTTAAATTTTAAAGTCCAAATCAAGACACACATGAATTATATCATTATAATGTCACAAAAGTTGACAGAATTTTCTGAGATGTCAATTGTCTGAGGTGTCCAAAGCAATTTTTAGCAAAATACATACGACAAGAGGGTTTTCTGTAGCCGTTCCTGCAACTTCTGGGAAGGGCCACAACAATACAGAGTCATGAGTCTGTATCTCCTAAGGGTGCAATTCCATCCAAGGCTGAAACTAAAACATTCAGGCAGCTGAGTGGACTTCATAGTTCCATAAGGATTGTCACACTCCATAGCCATCACACTGGCAGAGGACAAACACCTTGGTCTAAAGGGGTGATTAATGATTCTGGGGGCTGGGTTGAAGAGGAATCTAATTTTTTCACATTACTTCCAAAGAGACAGGTTCCTACGCTCTCCCAGGTAGATGGTGTCATCGAGGTACACAGTGGAGAATTATGATGGTTAATCTTAAGTGTCAACTTTGTTGACAGTGGTGACCAGTTGTTAAAAACAAAGTGTAGATGTTGTCAAGACATTTCTTAGATGTGCTTAACATTTAAAAAGTGAATTTTGAGTAAAAGAGTTTGCTCTCCATAAGGGGAGTGAGCCTCATCTGGTCAGTTGAAGGTTTTTAAAATCAAGACAGTGGTTTTTCAGAGAAAAATAACACGGAAAATCATCTGAGTTTCCCACCTCTACTAGATCCAAGACTGCAATATCAACTTCTACTTTAATCTACAGCTTATATGAGCTAATTCTTTAAAATAAATCCCCTCTCTCTGCATAGTATATAATTACATGTATATTGGGTATGATTACATATACATTGGGTATATATATATATATATGGTAAGCTAGAAAATATTTTAAAAAATAAATGTCTAGTCTATGATGTTACTTAGTGGCCTATTCTAGTTGAAGATCAGAACCCAGGTAATGTTAATAAAATACCTGATGGGAATCAGATGAAGGGAGCTGAGCAACAGAGGACCTGGATGGACTACAGAATTTTCCATTCCACAAGGTAGGGTCCCCCCAGTCTGTCAGCGCAAACCACAAGAGCATAAATGAGCAGCTCTCAGGCTATACCAACAATGTCCAGTGACCATGGCTGCTCTTCAGGCAGCTGGAAGTGGGAATCTGGGTTGAAGAACCCACGTATATCAGAAGGAACCAGAAGGTTCACAGGAAGTGGGTTAGCTGTCTTTGTCTTCCAAGCCAGTCCTCTCTCAGCTCTGATTATGACTAGAAGAAGCTCTGCAAAACTCAGAACTCACAGCTTCCAGAAGGTGGTGGCAGAATAGAGATGGCAGCACAGCCCAGGGCCTTCTGCAAGAAGGCACTCCTCAAATGCTTGCAGACCAGATGAGCCAAGAAAATAAGGCTTGGAATTTTTAACATGCTTCAGAGCACTACTGTCACATATTCTCTCACTTGATACTCATGAGCCTAGTGATGTAGGTTATTGTACTCATTTCATAACTGTGGTTATCTGAGAGATGAAATGATTTACCCAGAGTCACGCAACTTATAAATGGAAAAGCAAGGACTTAAATCTAGGATATGAAAGTTCAGTTTCTTGTTTTTCCATTATACCCATTTGGCTCTTCATTTTATTGATGGTTAAATTAAATTACGGTAACAAAGGGTTCCTTGTCCCCTTCTGACCTTTCCTCAAGGTCACAGAGTCAAGGAAGTATCTGCTTAGAGAAGTCCTTTCTTTTCTGTCAGCCTCTGCCTGTTGATATCTGAAGCCAAACAAAGAGTGATTGGGGCTGTACGTGTCTGACCTGATGGAGGGTTATGGATCTTATCACTGTTATATCAGCATCAACTTAAGACTTCACATTAGCTTGAAGATTAAAATTCCCAGATTTGGAAATTATGAGTTGGCAAGAACTTTTAGCAATTACTTTATTTTCAAGTATAACTGGGCCTACAGATGAGGGAAGAACTGAGAGAACTAATAAAAACCTAGAAGAAAGTAAAAGGAAAGGATTACAATGGAGTTTATTTGAATGGTAGGTATTAGAGACAGGGATAGAGAACAGCTTCACACGCATACCAATTCTGATGAGCCATGCAGAGGACTTGTTATGCTGTACTAAGAATCCTGAAGGCAGAATTGGGGTTCCCGGCCGGGGATTTAGCTCAGTGGCTTAAGCGCCTGCCTGGCAAGTACAAGGTCGTGAGTTCAATCCCCAATACCAAAAAAAAAAAAAAAGAATTGGGGTCCCCCTGGTAGTGCATGCTGTCAGTTCAGGAGCACAGTGGAAATATCTGAGCCACACAGAGTGAGCGGCTACCTGGTGTAAAGCTTGTGAAAAGAAAGAAAACAAAGTGGCAGGAAAGAGATGGCATGTTATGTCAGAAAGAAAGAATTACACAAGGTGATCGGGAATGAGGCCTTAGCAGCAAGAAAAGTTTATCAAAAATAAAGTTTATATTAATAAGAAAGAAAAAATTCTCCAGAGGAGAGCGAGATGGGGACACCTACAATGTTAAGGTGTACACAGTCATACTAGAGGCAGCGAAGGTGCATAGGTGAGACTCAAGCAGCTCTCCATTTCTGGTTCCATTTTACCAAAAACCAGAAGCTGTTATCACCAGGACAGGGTGACATCTAAGTGAACCTTCAGCCACTACCATCAGAGTAACAGAGGCCTGGGCTAGGAAATTTGCCTCATCTCTGCTCCGCTGCCCAAAGTTCAGAGTGGTCTCTAACAGGTAGGCCAGGCAGCAGCACATTACCAAGTATGCCAAAAACGGATCGCTTTGCGCATGGAAGAACAGCTGAAGGCAAGCAGAAGAGGCCACAGGAAGAAGAGGCCTTAACTGCTGAGAGTGTGTGGGTAAGCATATGTGCGTACCAGCATGCCTCTGCCCAGCCTTTCCTCCAAACGTAGATCACGCCTTTGTAATCGCATCTACAGAGCAACCTCCTGTACACCAGCCAACCAGCAAAACACAGCTTCTATTCTGCTCAGGAATGTGCTTTTAGAAACTTAATCTAATTGCTGAGTCCGGGCCAAATACCTTAGTGGCATGAACCCAAAGACAGCACCCCTTTCTCTGTCCCCACCTGCCTTCCCACCACCCTGTCGCTGCCTCCTCCAAGCTTGATATTCTGTAGTTCCACTCCACCAACTCCCTCTTCTGCGTGATGTAGCCCCCCTCTCCAGTCTGCTCACTCCATTTCCAGCGCTTCTCCTTCCTTCTGTCAGACCCAAACATTTTTGCTTCTGCTTGGCTTTCAAAAGACCAGCTCCTCTGTCGAACATGCCCTTTCTCCTCTCATTGTGCCTTCTGGGCTGCAACCAAACCCTTCCCTTTGTCCTCTGCCAACCACACATCCCTGCAAGCACCAGAGAAAGCAGTAACCAGGAATTATTTTTTAAAAATAAAGGCTAGGGGCTGGGGGTTTAGCTCAGTGGCATAAGTGCCTGCCTGGCAAGCACAAGGTTGTGACATTGATCCTTGGTACAAAAAAAAAAACAAAATCACTTAAAAATAAAGGCTATAAATTCTCTTTCCTCACACACATACACCTTGAAGCAGAAGAAGAGCTCCAAAACGAATCTTTGCCTTTCCAACTCTGCTTTCCTCAAAAAGGTTCAGCCTGGCTCCTAAGTAGGTCAAATGAATGGTTATAGAATTTTTGAGCTTCCACGGACATGTGCTGACCATTTGCAGATGAAATCTCCCTTCTAGATATTCTTTAAAAGCAGAAATGTTGTTTTAAGGCACATCTTATTTGTAATAATGTACTGCTGGCAGTAACTAATTGCTCAGCAATTGGAAATAGGATCGGTACGCTATAGGAGGGCAGCTTGAGGGATGTTCTAGGGCCATTAGTAATTATGATCATGTTCTTCTGGGGGTGGGAGAGCAGGTTAACTCAGAAGGGGCATCCTGGGATGTGCCTGCTGGACACATGAAATGTGATGGCTTCTTCACTTAGGATTATACATGTCATACTTTATTGCTTTCATTTTCACTTTCTTTCTTTCTTTCTTTCTTTTTTTTTTTTTGGTCGTGGTACTGGGAATTGAACTCAGGACCTTGTACACTTTACCACTGAGCTACATCTCCAGCCCTACTGTCTTCAATTTATACTCACCTAAAAAGGAATAAATTATTAAAAGGCAAATACTTATCACACAATGTCAATGAGGAAAAACGAGAAGAGTAACTACATGCAATAGCACCATTACAACAGTGTAAAAACAAGGGTGTGAATAAAGATTGGGATGATAATGCTGGCTGGGTGAAGATGGCAGGCTCAAGCGAGACATTTTAAAATATATTCTAAAATTTCTGTGATGCAATTATCATGTAAAACTATAAAAGCAGAGTAGGAGGTACATGATAGTAGGAAGTGAACCTCTGACCTCAGCCCTTCCTCCTGCAGTGAGATGACCCTCCCTACCTCCACCTGAGCCTCCAGCCCCTCAAAACAAACACACCGACCCAGATGAAGGGAAATGTCCAGCTGGCTGCCGGGCACCTGCACGCTGCCCTGAGCACTCAGTCTGCTCCCTAGAGACCCTACATTCAGCCTCAACTGTGCTTCTCTGTCAAAAAGTAATGTGGTTCCCAGTATGTGGGGGACTCCGAGATGCAGCTCAGGGTCAGCCTGGTCTCCCCTCTTTCCTTAGAGAACCTGCCTATTTCCCAAGAGAACAGGAGTACGCCTGGTAGCCTCTGCTCCACTCTCCCAGGAATTGAAGTCTCTTCAAGGTTCTGGGGACCAGAGAGCAAGGACGGAAAGGAGTGATCCTGAGCTGTTTTATTTCCCCACCCTTCATTATTTTTCTCCCAGATTTTTTTTCTCCCACATTATTTTTCTCCCACACCCCACTTGCCCCAGGTGCATTTCAGAAGTGTGTGCTGAGACATGACCCAGAACCCAGGGTGGCACAAGACGACCAACTTCTTAGAAGCATCTGATCCACTAGCGGGAATGGGGATGTGACACAGAAGTTCAAATTGGGCTCTCAGGGACAAAGGGATCCTGCTAAGTCAGGAAAGAACCAACCCTGATAATCTCAAAGTTTAAATCCAAATGCCATTAAAATTTCAACAAGGTTCTCTATTTCCAACTCTTTAGGCCTGGGAAAGGGGCAAGCTGAGGCAATTCTTTTTATATCTTGGCTCTAGGGGCATCTTATACGAATATCAGGGCTACTCTGCAGCCTTCAGTGCATTTGACCCATTAAGTCTCATGTTTCTGTATGTATGATAGGTAGAAAAAGTCAAATAATGCAATGTCTTGTGCCTGGGACACTGTACAACCAAGTGGAGGTCACGTATGATGGCAGTGCATCAGGCTGCCCACTTTCCCTGGCTTCACAGTAGGGCAGCCAGAATACCTGTCCTAGATAAGATTCCTTGACACTATGTCAAGTCACCTGGTCCCTGATTTACTCTATGGGTCTTCACATCTACTTCAGTAATTTTGTGACAACTATGTCTCACTTTCATAAGCATAAAAGAAATATGAGCAGTCACGAGGACAATCTAGAACAAAGTGCATAGAAATGGAATCAGCCAGAATGACTGGTTGAGAGGGATCTTTGAAGCCATTTGGCCTTTGGTCTGCATACATTAACCTGAGGACCTATGTTTTTTATAAGGTAAAAATCAGAAAAAATAGAGATCAGACATAACACTGATCTTGTATCACAAGAAGTCTATAGACAATTGTTTTTTTAAAAAACTACCAGGTACTGAGTATAACAATAAAAGTAAAGCAAAAAAAGTATGAAGTCTTGTATCAAACTATCATTTAATCTCTTCCTTTCCGTCTTTATTCTTTTGTCATGCAGTTGCCTTTCTATTATTTTCCATGATTTATATTCCAGGCAACGGAAAATGCTTGCCTCTCACAAAGAGCCAGGATCCAAGTCAGGAATGGGTAGATCTGGGTACCAGGCCCTGGTAAATACTCTGACCTCTGAGAACAGGGGAGGCAAATAGCACAGGGTGGGAGAGCAACTGGCACACTCCACCCAAAACACAGGGTGCCACAATGAAGAGGAAGAATGCGGCCCAGCTCCGGGGCCCCCAGGACAGTTTGCCCTCTGCAGAGGCTCACTGTAGACATCACCCCTGTGCAGAGCGACACTTCCCAAGGACAGGATGGTGCCCCACCATCTGGGATCCCTACACCTGTCTTCTGATTTGAAATTTCAGCTAACCAGGCCCCTTTCATGGTATAATAATGACAGAGGGTGGAAAGAGATAGTGGGCGAGAGGAGGCGGGGTCACATGGAGCAGAGGGGCAAACTCACTGGCTAGTGTCACTGTGGCTGGCACGCTGGCTACAGCCCCCGCAAGCATCCGGGCCACACACTGGTACCGTCCCACGGTGCGGTTGTTGAGGGCGGTGATGACGAGGGTTCCTCGGGTGAGGAGGACGCCCAGAGCCTCATCTGAGCCATTCAGCTCCTTCCCGTTCAGGCGCCAGGTTATGTTCACCCATGGAGGCTCTACCACACAGCCCAGGATCACAGTTCCTCCGAGCTTCTGGACCGTGGATGCAGGCTGCACGGTGACCTGAGGAACCTCATCTGAGGAAAGAGCAGGGGCACAGCAATGAATCGATGCCCCCTGCAAACCAACAGCATCGCCTTTCTAGAAGCACGGCACCCAAGCAGCTTCCCAGAATCGAGAACCCAGAGGATGTGATCTTTCTCAGAGCAGCCCGAATGCCCTCGCCCATTCCCTAACCTGTCTATGTTCCTAGAGTGTGGGTCTGGGGCTGTGATAAGTTGGGGCTGTGACAAGCGCTCAGGCTCTGGAGTTGGACAGGCTTGGGACCGGATTCCAACGTGACTCTTTCTGAGTCATCTGACTCTATCCTTTTTGAGCCTGTTTCTTCACTGCAAAATGAGGCTAATGGTGCTTTGTAAGTATGAGGTTTACAAGGTATATAAATGCCATGATCTCATCTGATAAATATGCATTTAAAGGCAGTTATTTTATTCCTCCCCCTCCTCCTCTGGTCTATTTTTAAAACAAAATACTAAAATATAACCAATACAGTATCGTCACTATCACTTCCCATTTTGTATTCTTCACATGCCTCTGCAGGCTGGTGCGAGTGAAGCGCTCTAGTTTATCCCAAGCTGCTTGTTGCTTCTGCCTGATGTGAAAGCAGAGATCTTCTGGGAGGGGCTGCCAAGGAGGGAGGGAGCACTCACTCAAGTCGGCCAGGCAGCCTGCTGTGACCAGGAGGAGCCAAAGGACTGTGACTTCAGGCCTCTTTGCTCTCAGCATTCTCATCGTCCCACGAAGCACAGTGTCACAGAGGGTCCTAAGCCCACTCCCATAAGCCACCGGAGTCACTCACAATGACGCCACAGTCTCCTGCAACACAGTTGTGAGACAGAAAAAACAGGATGGCCATGGTGAGGATGCCTGGATGCCCCATGACGGCCAAAAGCCCCAGCATCCTGCCTTGCCCCACCTGCTGGCAACGTTAGGAGTGGAGACCCGGCTGCTGGAAGACCAAAGGACACCTTCATGACATTTCTCAGCTAGAAAAAGCTCCTCCATCAGATGCCTCCTGAGCAAGAGGGTGATTGTGTTATGATAAGGATGGTACAGCTGTGCTAGGGGTCAAGGTCCCCTAGCAAGGTCAGGGATAGGGCTGTCCAGGACATGAAGAAAAGCAAGAGGTATAGCCATGCACAGGCATGAACAGTGAGTATCTAGCACCAATGCTGGAGCAAAATTACTCCTCCACTGCTTTGCCAGAGGCCTGATATCCACAGCCACCATGTGGCAAGTGGGTGCTAGTGTAGCCCACTGCAGTATAGCACCGTCTCAGGTGCGATTGCGTGTGCATATTAAATACCACTTTATGAAGACATTCCTCATTAATGAGTCATAAAGTCTTAATGCTTCATGAAAGATCTGCTTTGATCTTCCTTCTGTTCCTCTAATCCTGAAAACTCTCTTCTACTCCTGGAATCAGCCTGCCTTCCTTGGCCCTGCAGCTTGCCTGTAGCCTGTGGCCCCAAGCACAAACACAGAAGTCACACATGATGATCCAATGCTCCTCACCTTCTTGGGGTACAGTGCCTTATTTCAGTCTAACTGTATGGGTTCCACTTCTCTCTATCCCTAATGCTGGAATTCTGGAGGTTGCCATTTCTACAAGATCTGCGTTCTTGCCAAGTGCCTAGGTTGTATCTCTACTCAGGACAACGTTCTCTTAGGGATCGAACCACACTGTACCTCCAGCTGCTTGATGAAACACTGCAGCTCTCTGCCGCCTGTCTAGAGCACTGGGCTCTCCCTTTAAATGGTGTCATCCTCTTGAGGGATGGCTCTTGAAAAGTTCATCAAATCCACATAAGGCGGCATACATTCTACCACACACACCCTTCTGCCATAGCCAAGACCGAGGTTTTGCTTCCACGCTTTTTACTGACCTGTTCACAGAACATCAGCCGATAAGGAAAGGGGACCCTTCCTTATGAGACAGGAGGCATCTGAATGAATGCTGATAACATTTAAAGCAACATTCCAATGCTAGAACATGTAAGCATGTGACAATATTAATAGTGTACGTCTAGGAAAGTGACATACAGACAAAATGTTAATTCTTTAAGACCGATTTACCTAAGCATAGTATTTTTGAAGATTTATAGTCCAATGACAAACAGAGAAGTAGTTATCTTTCCACTGAGCTGGCTGGTCTCTGGAGTTCTAGGTGCCTGCAGTGTTGTGAGGGTCCAGAGCCCTTCAATGTCAAATTCTCCTGATGCAGGAGACCGAAGGATGGGGCTTGCATCTCCTGCGCTGTGATTGGAGGTGCCTGGGATTTGCCTAGACTGTTCTGCAAGGCCTTTGGCTTTGGCCTGGCTGCCGAGGGAGTGATGGGGCCACATGTGTTCTTCCCAACACGCATTCTCAAGAGGCTGATTGCTCTTTTTCAGACAATCCAGTAAATGAAAGGGCCACTTTTCTAGTCACTAGCAAAGTGAAATTCACAAAAGCTGCAAAGAATGTGAGTCTGGCTGGGAAGGGCAGTGGCGGCAGCAGAGGTGACCATGCCTGCTGCTGCCCCAGGGACCCACTAAGCTCTTAAATCAAGTGCCTCCACTGGTCTTCACATCAGTTTTGCAACCCAGGGACCACTACCCCCATTTTCAGACGAAGAAACTGACGTCTAGGCGTTTAGTATTACCCAGGGCCACTTAATTGTAGGCCTAGATGGAAACCCATGTTAGGCTGCTTCCAAAGCTCTGTGCTTTCAGCAAACAGACATGTCTCATTTTAAATACTGGATTCTGCACATAGTAGGTGTTTAACAGAATTGGAATGAGAGTGAGGTACAACAGTGGTTTCTATAGGTAAGGTTGATACCAAAAAGCAACTTTGTGTGTCCTCTCAATTTTCCAGATCCTTGTTTTAATTCTCTACCTTTCCCCAGTGAGATAATGTATTAATGTGGACTCCATGAACTCCCAGTCCTGGGGATTTAAGACACTAATTTGCTCATGACACACCCTGGTTTCCCCAGTTTCATGAGGATATTGATATCAACTGCTTCCTCCCTGTACTAAGGGAGGGGAGGGCACAGGAAAGCAGGGAATGGGAAGACAGAGAGGAGGAGACACAAAATGCGAAAGAATGAATCAAGGGCAAGAAAAGAAGGCGGGGACAGAGGTACTGAGGGTCATTTCTTAAGTGAGCACAGGCTGGCTACAGAGGTGTTGGGGTTGTAAAACTGACAAAGGTTTTACTGAGGAAATTCAGCCCAGACCCCCTCCTGCTTAATGAGAACAGGCCAAACAATTCCTACACCCTCAGAAATTTACAAGGTTCAAAATGGAAACAGCCCCCACTAAGCTGCCAGTCACCATCCTACTTTTAAAAGCAACAGGGAGACAAGAATGTATGGTGGTAGTGGGTGCAAAGAAGCAGGTAGTCAAAGGAGGAGAAAGAACTCATTCATTCCCACAGCAGCGCAGTATGCAGGTACCATTTTAACGGCTCCAAAGCAGGACCCTGTGTCTCACTCATGTGAAAACAGAACCAGAAAAAAAAATGCAGGTTGTGTGGGGTCGCTAACGGTACAATATATCTTATTTATCAGCTAGGGAAACTGAGTTATTTCTTGGAAGAAGTTACCTAGTGAATTTAGTCTACAAAGATGGCAATTCTAAAAATGTAGGTACATGAGAATTTTTACTTTTTTTTTTTGTAAAGGAAGTAAGGCTCAAGTTGGAGAATGTAATTGCAGTATAACTTTGTCTCACTGTAAGATAAGCAAGGCACAATTTCAAAGTTCAGTAAAGGCAACAGTAAGGCCTGTTATTTTTCTTGGCAAGGTGAAGTATGTCTGGATCCTGACTTTATTTTTTTATGAATTTTCTCAGAAAAATGAGAGAAATCCAGAAAAAAATCAAAAGCAAAGAGAAAGGAAAATGAATTTTTGCCCTGAATGCTTCAGTGAGATCTAGGCACTTGCCATTTTTCGGGATAATTTGGGCACAAAAAAGAAAAGAAAATACATCTGTGAAGTGTCACTGTTGACATACATAGTCCCTACTGAAATAATTGCCTCCCAACAGCCACTTGTAGAACCTTCCAAAAACAACAACAAAACACACTTCTGAGGTTGAGACCAAGCATGAAAAATTGTAGCCTTTGATTTTTTTTTTTTTTTTTTTTTGAGAAAATTACAAACAACTGAAAGTCGATCGTCAGGAGGAGGCCAGCTTCCCCTTCCCCCCAGAGGGCTGGCTGACTTCATGGACCGAGAGTGAGACGCCGTCACATAAGGCCACCATCTCATTCTGTGGACCCCAGGGCCACTGCGGCCTCAGAAGTTGAAGCGTGTGGAATCTAAACCGCCAATGTCTTGAGACCAGTAACAAAGGGAGCTGAAGAGGAGAGTTTGCTCAACAGACAGCATAAAAGAGACTTTTTAAAAAACATTCCTTAACAGTAAGAATGACAACTGATTAAAGAATATGTATCTGCCCCCAGATATACTTATTTTATTTTATTTTAAAGAGAAAAAAGTAAAATTTCAAAACAACAATTAGGGGGCAGTAATGGTATATACATTCTGTATTGTTATCTTCAAATCAGTTCATCATGTTTTATATGCTTCCAATTTTGTGGACTAAGATTTTCCTTTCCTGAAGATCTGAGGCAGAGCAAAGCTTTGATTCTCAAGAAGATGTCAACTGGCTGGGTGTAAGGCTCAGCAGTTCCTGCTCTCAAGATAAAGGGTAGAACTTCTGTGCAGAATGGTGTCCTGGAGAGAGATGCTGGAGGAGAAAGAGAACTGAATGCTCAGGCGACTGCATATGTGAACAGCTAGGTCAAATGGAACTTCTGGTGTTAAGTTTTTTGAGGAGTCTCCACACTGATTTCCACAGTGGTTGTACCAGTCTATACTCTCATCAACAGTGGAGAAGGGTTCATTTTTCCCTGTAGTCAAGCCAGTATTTGTTATTGATTCATTTCTTGATAATAGTCACTCTTTTTAGAGTGAGATGGGATCTCAGCATTGTTTTAATTTGAATCTCTTGAATGACTAGTGATACTGAACTTTTTTCTGTGTATTTGTTTGCTATTTCTACCTCTTCATCTGAGAAGTGTCTATTCATTTCAGATGCCCATTTTTGGACTGGGTCTTTACATCTGGGGGATCTGATTTTTTTTGAGTTCTTCATGCATTTTAGATACTAGTCCTTCGTCTGAGGAACAGCAAAAAAACTTTTTCCCACACTGTGGGTTGTCTCTTCACTCTGTTGGTGGTTTCTTTTGCTGTACAACCCTACAATAAAAAAACTGGGTCCAGCAGACTTATCTCTTACTTTTCTACTGTAAATTTGTACTTCAGCGTTATAGTAGCCAGATGCACATCCCAGTACCTTTCTCTAGGGATACAGGAAGCAATCTATGGAATGAATGGCAAGGTGTGTGCAAATGTGCAAAAGTGGCAAAATGGGATTTTTTTTCCTACCTTATATTCCGTGTAACTGGTTTTGCACATGTTTATCCAAACTTTACAGAGTCCAGTAGACCCACATCACTCCAGGGTTTGTTTTTAAAAAAAAAAAAAAAGAAAAAGTTTTCGTACAATGGCACAAGAAAAACTACATTTGCAAGTTTTGGAAGATGTCGAAAGTGAATCATCAGATTACTCATGCATGGGTGATGAAGATGATCCATTATGGTAAAATACACGTCTTCATTACAGAAGAGTGGTGCCGGCGGGTGATGATGGTGGTGATGATGATAACTTTGACATTGGCCATGTGAACCAAAGTTCCTGTGACAGCAAAAGGAAGCAACAATCGACTGATACAGACACAAGGAATGAAGATCTCCTTGATTAAGATGATAAGGAAAACAGAAATGTGAGTACATATTTACTAGTCCAACTATTGCAAAATGGCCAAGCAACAAAATGGAATGATCCAACGTTAGAACTATGTCTGAAAATATAGTGAGGGTTTTGGCAAGGGTGAAAGGTATTGGACTGCCACTCAGTGTTGGAGATGGTAACAGATGAAATGCTACAAGATGATGAGAGATACACAAAAGCTGAAAAGCAAGTAAAATGTTCTATATGCACCAATAGGCATATTAAAAATTGTGTTTAGTATGACATCTCACTAGCTGAATAGAAAGCATCCCCAGGTCTACTGTGCTTAGCAGGAATTTCTCATAGTGATCACAGGAATGTAAAAGACTTACTTAAAAGTGATAGGTTAAAATATGGCATAAAAATTATGTCCTTGTAGATGTAAAGATTTATTTTGCTTCCAATTTAGACATTTATCCTGGAACTCAGCCATCAGGTCCTTATTGTATAGTAATAAACTGAATGATGTGAGCAGACTTGTTGCTCCCATGTCCCAAACTAATTAGAATGTGACATTCAACAGCTGGTTTACCAATTACCAACTGATGTTACATTTGCTAACAGAGCACAAGTTGACCAGCATAGGAACTTCATGCAGGAACAAATCAAAGAGTCCAAATGAAATGTTGCAATTTCCAGAGAACTGTATAATACAATCTTTGGATTTCAAAAAGATATAACTAGCTTCATATACAGCAAAGGAAAACAAACTGGCACTATTGATATCAACATTTCACCATGATGGAAATATTGATAAGGAAACCTCAACCAAACAGAAGCCTGAGATGGAAAATTTCTATGATAAAAGTGAAGGTGAAGCAGATATTGTTGATGAGTTATGAAACATCTATGATGTCACTTGAAATACAAAGCACTTGTCAGTGGTTGTGTTTTACTCAATCCTATATGTGTCACGTAAGTATGTTAATAGTTTACAAAGAACATAACTAGTGCAAAATATTACGGAGAGATTTTCTTGGAGGATTGGGACTAGAGCTCGTAAGTGATTACTTATAGCAGAGGAAAATCTAAATGTTTCTGCCCAGGGAAATAATTACACACAGAAAAAAAATTTAGAGTGCAATGGTGAGCTGACAGATGAACAGTCAGGCACAGTAGCATCACAAAGACCTGTATGACAACAGGAAAAACAAAAAAGATGTCAACTATGCACTACAAGAAAGTACAGGAAGGGCTGAGGATTTAGCTCAGTGGCATAAGTGCCTGCCTTGCAAGTGCATGGTCGTGAGTTTAATCCCCAGTACCGACAAAAAAAAGAAAGAAAGAAAGTACAGGAAAACAAAACATACCTGTTATTAGTGTAAGTGATATTTGTACATAGAACATGCAGTTGTCATGTATGAAGACTGCCTTGGGTGTGACAGTTGAAGCAAAGCTTATTTCTGCGTTAGACTTTTGTTTGTGTTTACATTGCCGCTCACATAGGTTTTCATTTTGATGTTATTTTTTAGGTTTTGTAAGCAAGTAGACAGCTGATATGAAAATGATGACATCTAGTCTAAGCACTCATTACACATTTGATACTGCATTTTACTGACACCTTATTTCCCTGCTACATGCATGTTGTACAATATACTAGGAAGTTCCTGAAAAAGCAGGAAGAGAGGTGACAAGACTGGTGCATAGGAAAGGAAAGTATGGACCATGTGCTGTCAGTGTAAGCAAGACAGATGCATTGAATATGCAGTTGTCATGTGTAAAGATTGCTTTGGGTATGATAGTTCAAGCAAAGCTTATTTATGTGGTAGACTTTTGTTTGTGTTTACATTGCAGTTCATATAGGTTTTTACTTTTGATGTTATCTTTTAAGTTTTGTAAGCAAGTATACAGCTAATGTGAAAATGTTGGTGTTTATTCTAAATGCACAAACGTATGAAGAATTTAGTACTTTATTGATATTTATGTTTGTATTAACTTCACACTGTATAATGCAATAAGAACCTCCTGAAAAAATGGCAAGACCAGTGAGATGTCAAGTATGTCCTACAAAAAGCCCAGGAAACAAAACACATGTGCCATCAATGTAAGTGACAGTTTTGTATGGAACATGCTGTTGTCATGTGTGCAGATGCCTTATGTGTCATAATTGAAGTAAAGTTTTATAAAAGTTCTACTTGTATTTTCATTGAAGTTCATATAAGAATTTATTTGTGTTGCTCTGTTTTAGAATTAGTATACCAAAAAATAGTTGATGTTGAAAATTTTGATGATATTTTATAAACTCAATAACTATTAAAAGTTCAAAACTTTATTTTTTGATATTTTTTCCTGTTAAGTACTCACTATTTAACATAATTAAATTCATAAAATTAAAAGTAATAATTTATCAATAGAACTATTCTGCAGAATAAACGTGGGTCTGACAGACCTACGTTTCTGCACCTTGGTGACAAAATTAGTCTTATACCCAAAGCTAATAAGATGAGATTCTAGTTGTTGATTTTTTGTGATACTTCCTGTGCCATCAAGGTCTTGTTCATAAAGTCTTTGCCTACAAAATGTCATGAGTTCTACACATTTCTCTTCCAGCAAATTTAGTGTTTCTGTATTAATATTTAGATCTTTGACCCATTTTGATTTTAGATTAATGCATGGTAAGAGATGCAGGTCTAGATTTAATTTTTGACAAGTCGGAAGCCAGTTTTTCCAGCACCATTTATCAAAAAGGCTACTTTTCTTCCAGTGAAGGTGTTTGGCTACTAAAAAGAAACATTTTAAAATTGGAAGGACCTAAAAAAAAATACAATAATAGCTTAAGATAGCTATTATTGTAAAACACTTACTGTGTTTGCAGGCTGAGTGTGTGATTTTTGGAAGGTCTCTACCCTAATTATGAAAGGAAGTTTCAGGCTACAAGTCAGGCCTCTTACTCCCAGAACAGTGATCTTTCACAAACCCGGTACAGTCCCTAGAAAATTATTTCTGGGGCCACACTAACCAACTGCTTAGAACTGGCTTTACCATTAATTTTAAATTGTTTCTGGATTTACTTCACTATTACTTGTAACAGCAGCTTTCCATGTGATTACTATCATTCTTTAATTATTTACATCCCAATCTCGAACAATCTTCTACTATTCATTGTACAAATCTCTTCAACAGAATTTTCTGCAGCGGTGGAAATGTTCTATAAGTACACTATCCAAATGCCAGGTGGCTACTAGCCATTTCTGACTATTAAACACCTGAAATGTAACTCAGCAACTAAATTTTAAATGGCCAATGGGGCTAGTGGTTATCACACTGGGCAGCAGAGTTCAAAGGTAAAATGTGGCCAGATCACTCTGATGTCAAATAGAGGGTAATGACAATAGTTTGATGTTCTTAAATATGAGCCATGCTGCAGCCAGCCTCTAAATGTTTCTTTTTCAGTGTATAAACCTTCTGTTCTACATGTACTTTGGCTTTATTGTTGATATTAGCAAGAAAAAATATTGTGGGTTTTTTATTATAATAATACTGGGAAGAAAAAAATACTACCATGATCGATCATATATAAGACAGCAGGCAAGGGTGCTATGAGTACCGGAAGATGGATTTGTTCTTTAGGAGCTTAAAGCCACATTTGGTACATAAATTGGCTAGTAGCCAGCAAATAAACATAAGTTCTCCACTTCCCTGCCCCTTTTGCAGTTAGGTCACGTTACTAGTGTGGGCCAATGGAAAGTAAGTGAGAACGTTGTGTGTCACTGCCGGCCCGGGGTAGTTAGGAGATGGAGAGTTGTTTCCATCCTTCTCTTTCTCAATTTGGTGGCAACACGGCACATGTTTTAGAAGGCAAAGCTACAAGATGGAAGAAAGCAGCTCAAGAAATGACATGCGAAAAAACCCAAATCTTTGTTGCCCCCAAACAACTGAAGCTTTGGGATTACTCTTGTGTAACAACTTTAGCATTCATTACCAATGCTGTATCTTCACTGATTACCAGCTCAGTTACAAATGGGATGTGGCAAATCAGTATTTTTAGGAAAGTCAGTCTGGAGGTAGGGTTTGAAACTGGGCCTTCTAGGGTTTATGTCTGTAAGATGAATGAGGCACCACAGGAAGGTGACACTGACCAAGAGGAAAAGTAGGTCTCAGGCGTGTAGGGCAGTGCAGCAAACATTGGTTTGCTGCAGAAAACTGATTTGAAACAACGGGTTTGTGGCCCTGAAGCAAGGCCAGCAGATTGCTGTAGCTGCTGGTTTCAAACAGGAGCCTAAAGAGAATTCTTTTGGTGGTCTGTTGGCCATTTCAGAACTTTGGAAATGGAATGGTCAATTCATCAGAAAGAAATAGCAGGTGAGTGTGGCAGACTTTC
This sequence comes from Dolichotis patagonum, assembly GCA_004027295.1. NCBI lineage: Eukaryota > Metazoa > Chordata > Mammalia > Rodentia > Caviidae > Dolichotis > Dolichotis patagonum. The sequence goes on along the minus strand of PVJX010012981.1, from coordinate 8,674 downwards.
AGTGGACCGCAGGAGAGAGACCCTGGCACCTTGGGAACCTTCACCATGCCGTGACCTGGGGTGCCGGGAGAACAAGGAGCTCCTCCCCTCTCTGGGGGGCTGAGAATCAAACATCTCATGTTGTCCTGTGCCCCATCCCGTGTCGTTCCCCTGCCCTTAGCAAGTGGGAGCCAGTGAACTGGACATCTTGTGAAAAGATTGGCTATGTTATTTAGTATGAGCTCCCTGTATGCAAAGATATGGACAACCATGTGGAAGAAAAGAAGAGACAATATGACAGATAGTGAAGATCTCTAGTTGTCTAGCTTTGAAATTTATGTTTTCTTATGTCCCGTTCTGTTCTGTTTTGTTGTGTTTAATTTTACCCCCTCAAAAAAAAAAAAAAAAAAAAAAGAAACAACGGGTTTAAATATTTCTGATCTTATTCCCTGTGGAGTAAAATTTTCTGGATAATCATCCCCAAAGCATGCATATTTACTTATTTATAAATTAAATGCATGTACTGCAGAACTCTAAGAGTAATTAAAAGTGAAAGTATATTTTAATGACTCTTATCACAATTGTTTTATAGTATCACTAGCTAATACCTTAAGACAGAATGACTATTTAGAAATAGAATCATTCCTAATGGTATAGATGTAATCTCTTTCAAATAGTCTGCTTGAATGTTAATCATTTTGTTGCCTTCTCACCAGATCTGATTCCATTATCAACGCTGTTACTTCCTAATGTGGACTGAAAAGGGCCAGCTCCACTGTTTTCTTCCTGTTTGCATGTGTTTGGACTATCAGCATTCTCTTCAACCCAGTTTCTTTGTGGCAATCTCTTTAAGCCACTTGTCCTTTTGTGGGAGTTAATTTAGTTAAAGTTAAATTATATAATCTGTAAATCCACTTAACAGAGAACAGAAAAACTGGGGAGCGAATGAATGAATGGGTAAGGTCTCTCTCCACTGTCAAGCCTGGACACAGTGGCCATGCCTTGGACACTGCTGTGAGATGTGAGAGCCTGACACACAGGCTAAACGTACCAATGTCAACCCCTGTATTAAATATTAGCAAAGCTGGATTTCTTTCCTAATCCTTTTTCAGACAGACATAAACATGAAGAGGATCTCTAATTTTTTCTTGCAGTGCCCCCATAGAATTGCTTATATTTCCCCTTGGTAGCTTGAGCCCTACTCTGGAGACTACTATAGAAAATGAGAAGAGACAGGTAAAGACACTGAGACTGGGTTCCACTGGGAGACCAGGAAGACACTGAAATTAACACCATAGACAACGTGGAGCTACTAGATGGTTTTTGAGCACGGGACTATATAATCAAAGTGCAATTTGGGGGAGATCAGCAAACCTGGATTCTTTTCACTGAATTCACAATTTATAACAAGCCACTCATAAACAGAATTTTAGGCAGATGGGTTATTCTCACTCTCAAAGTAAGCAACATGGGAAGGAGCCTGGAGGGCCTCTGGGGAAGAACCACTTCACCCACGTGAGAGAAAACGAGGTCCTGTCTCCTGATTCGCTCACTGAAGTTTTGGTAAAATGCACTGAATCCTCTCCCACTTCTAGCACTGGAGGAGAAAGTTACCCTGAAGTCTCACTGATTTGTCACACATACCCCTTCCCGCAAATGGTCTCTTACGGAGGTTTTTTAAAAATATCGGCCCATGGTGGGTTGGGGATGGACTCATAAAAAAGAGAAAAAGAAAAAGCTCCTTTTCCCTTCTTACACTCCTTTCTCAACACACCCACATAAATTCAATTTGACAACCCTGCTAATTGGATAAATGCAGCTTCTACACTCCTAGAAGGCCTTTCTTTTCTTTCTGTTCTTTCTTTCTCTCTTTCTTTTCTGGTTTTGTTTTTGGAGGGCTCAAAACAGGGTGATGGTGATTGTGCTGTTCTTTAACATGAATTCCATCTGCTTTATTTCTTTCTCTCCATTCAGTGCTTCCCCTGAATATTTATGAAGCCTCCCTCCTGCCTTTCCCCTTTCTAACCACCTTGGCCCTCCTCCCTCAATCTCCCTCACCCCACCCGCCTCCAGTCTCCTCTCTCCCTTCTCTCCAAACTGGGACAAAAACCTTCCGAACGCCCCCCCACTCTTTGCTTTAGATAAACACAGGCAGTGTCAAGTGTGAGGAGCGGGGGAGATGGGGAGGGGGCTCAACTGTCAGTCAAGCCCCTGGTCTTCAATGCGGCCCAGGGGCCTGTCCTAATCTGCTGCATGCTTGCCATATGGGGGCTGCGTTGCCCCGGGAGACACTAACAGGCAGAACGGGGCTTAATAGAGTCCATATTCATTGTGATGCAGTGAGATAGCTCAAAGCACCACTGCCCCTTCGGTCCTGTTTCATTCTTCTGTTTCCCACTTTCTTTCTGTTTTTCCTGCCTCTTTCTTTCTTTCTTCCTTTCAAAAGGGCTTGGTCCCCACAGAGCTGTAATCTGGAGAGGCCTGGGCTGCTGCAAAGGCTAGATGTCGGGGTGAGGAGTGAGGAAAGCAACGGTGGTGCTGTGGGGGTGCGGCTGAGCTGACGCAGGGAACTCCAGGAGGCAAAGATGGGGGGCCACCACGATACAACCATGGAACAAGTGGGGTTGTGTGTGCAAACACGCGCAGGCAGGCTGGACTCCGAAGCCTGTGTGTAAGATGAGGGCGTGGTGTTCTGATCTCTAGACAAGCACTCACCCTTCAGGGCTGTCAGACACCCAGGCAGAAGCCATGCTATTTATTCAGCCACCTATGCCTACAGATTTCTGTCACTCCCTCCCCAAGCCCCATCACAATCCTATCTCAAATCTTAACCAATGTACAATCATTAAAGCACGTGACATCTGTCCCCAGGGAGCAGGACCTGTGGCCACTTCCGAGCTCTCCACAGTTGCACTGAAAGTCATGGTTGTGGGAATGAGATGAAACCCCTTCAGAAAGAGCCCCTGCCTGGCAGAAGGCCCCCCAGCCTGCCCACTTTGGCCCAGGAGGAAGTGACGGTTGTGGTAGATCCAAAAGGGAAGCAAGGACAAAGAATGTGGGGAGAGAATAAAACACTTTTCTCCCAACTTGGGGAAAAAATAAAATTCATAACCAAGATATGACAGAATTTCTCAAAGAATAGTTTCATAAATCGTAAAACATAAAGCTACTTGTTCTCTGAAAAAAAATGCAAATTGAAGGCCACATACAAAATTAAGCACAGAAAAATTACATAAAAATTTTTATACTCTCTTATATAGTAGTTGAAGCTTTAATCCTACAGATTCCGATACACAGGAAGAGTTCAACAAGTGGTTTCTGACATAGGCTCTAGAGTTTTACTACTGCTGGCAACTAAAATCAAGGTTGGGATGGGTGCATATGGCTTTAGAAGACGCAGAATGCTCCTCAAGTTCACCAAGCAATAAAAGTTGATAAATGGACAACGCCTAGTCATTGAGTAAGTGCCTCCTATGGGTCATAATTATAATTCATTTAGCCTGATGTTCTCACAATGATCATACAATCAACCCACTTTATAGATGAGGAAACTGAAGCCCAGTTTAATTAGAGATCTTGTCTAGGGACCAAGGATTTAGCTCAGGGCTCCAGTGCTTGCCTGGTAAGCATGAGGTCATGAGTTCAATCCTTGGTACCACATAAATAAATAAATAAATAAATAAATAAATAAAATAAAAATCTTGTCCAGGACCACAGGGAGGGTGAATCTCAGAAGACTTGAACCAAGCCTGCCTGTTCTTTTCACTGGACCACAATGCTTTACATAAACTAAGGTATAATAATTGATGAACTATAATGCAGCCATTAAAAATAATAAATATAAAGATCAAGTAGCAAGTGAAAAGTGTTTAAAATGTGGGAAAAATAATAGAGATTTCATTTTGTGAAAAAAAAAGTGCACATGAACTAGATCTGGAAAGATGTTTTTCAAAAACAGGTTGCGGCTGAGTGTGGTGGTACGCACCTATAATCTCAGCACTATGGGAGTCTGAAGCCAGAAGATCACTGAGGTTGAAACCAGCCCAAGGAACATAAGAAATTAGCGACACAATGTGTCAAAATAAAAAAATAAAAGAAGGGAAGCTGGGGCTTCGTGCAAAGGTTTGCTTCCCAGTAGTGCAAAATAGATAAATAAATAATATTTTAAAAGCAGTTGATTATGAATATTTTTTTGTACCAGGGATTGAACTCATGACCTCGCACTTACCAGGCAGACATTTGAGCTACTGAGCCAAAACCCCAGCCTTATGAATAATTTTTTAAAAACTTTTCAGAATTGTTTTTTTCAAAAGGAAATAAATGAACACCTTCACTTTTGATAGTTCCCTGGGTGGGAATGATTAAAGTACAAAGACCTGTGCACAGTCTTCCAGGTTCTTTACACTTGGCATTTCCTGTGTTCTCCCATCACAGACATTTCCTGTGTTCTTAAATCCAGCAAGATGCATTGTCGCACTCTGTTCCTTCCAGCTGAATCACCTTCCTCTTCTTCCACCATTTAGAAGAAACTCCCAGCTGTCTTTCAAAGTGTCCCTCAAGCTTTACTCCTTTATGAAGCCTCCTTCAAACGTCTCCATTCTGGGGTCCACAGATAGCACTTTGTTCATCTAATACAACATTCCCACAATAATTTGTGGATTCTGATCAGGTATCTGTCTTTAACATGCCTCCTATCTCTTCTACCTTATCCAAACTATGAACTCCTTGAAGGCGAGATATGTCAAATTTTCCTGATAATCCTACCACCCTGAATAAAAGGTTTATTCAGTGTTTGCTGAATGGAAGAGTATGGTCCAATCAGAAATTTGAAATTGAGAAGGGACATGTCAGAGAGACACAGAGAGGAAGACACAGAGAGGCAGCAGAACAAGAGGTTTTTCTGGGAGGAAATAACTACAGCCATGGTCTTTATTTTTTGTTTTAAACTGAAGGGTTTCTGATCAGTGCTGGAAGGAGCTGAGTGCTAATGAGGTTTGAAGCTCTTTAAGGACAAATGCACGCCCACGAGGATGCTCTAGTGGTTCACTCTCTTCAAGGAATTTCTGTTTCCTTCTTACCTCTTCTCCCAAGATACATATGCACTAAGCTTGTGGCTTTAGGCTTTGTGCAGCTGCAGGGCTACAAGAGGGTTGAATCTAGGCTGACACGGTGCCTAAGCAACCAGCACCCTGCCCTGAGCCTTAGACTGGGTGGAGGCCGCTGCAAAGAGTGATGAGAGGAGAAAAAAGAAAGCTGTTGAGTCAGAAAGAGAAGAGCAGGTTCGGGCCTGAGGAGTTCAAGGAAAGAGCATAGGGTGGGGGAGGACGGGTGAGAGCAGCGATGTGGGAAAGTCAGTTAAACATACTGAGCTCCTGCGCTGTGCAGAGCCAGTGCCATGGCTTCCCATCCATAGCTGACAGACTTTCGAAACATTTTGGTGCTTTGCTATGTAAAGACTTCAAGGCTCATCTCAAATTTGTTGTAAACAAAGCTCCTCTACTAAGTAACAAGGTTAGAACCCAGCAGGACCAAGACTCTTGGCCTTGGGCTTAACAGCTACATCTACAGTTCAATCTAACCTCAATGTACAGCGACATCTAACCTCAGTGTAAGGTGACTTTGGGTGAGTTAATCTCCTTGAGCCTCAGTTTATTCTGTGAGAATGAAAATGAGTACTTTGATGAGCTACTAAAAAGAGTTAATGAGATAATATATAAAAGCATCCTGCAACACAGCAAGCACACAGTAATTTTGGAGAGTGGAGGTCATGAACTTTTCTGCTGAAAGCCGCTCATTGGTCTAATTTCATACAGTGGCATTGCCACCTGCTGGGCTTTTAGATTAATGCCCTTTTATACCAAAACACATGTTGCATTTTAGCAACTCTAGACACACATGATATCATTGCTGCTCTTTCCTTTAGGCTGTTCAAATTGTGCAATATGCTCACTTTGTTACCCCACATATAAGCATCTAGAGGTCAAGAAATAATCTTTACTGAAAAAAAAGCAGTTGATTCTGTATAATTTACAGAGTCTCACATTCTGTGGAAGGGTCAATCCACAGAGAACACTATGGTGTTCCCAAGTTTGCGGCCAGAATTAGCTTCTAATGCCTTAATCTCCACCCCGCACTATTCAACATTTAATATCACTTATGCTAATTACCTCCTCCACTCTAACAACTTTCCACTATGCCCTCTTTGCACTCTTGATGATGATAATGACAATAATGATCATAATTTCTCCATAGTGTCTCTACTTGTTCAGAGCGAAAGAAGAAAAATATTCCCATCAAACAGTAGAAGTTCTGGAAAAGTGTTTATAGTAAGGAAACATATCCCTACCTGCTCTCAGCTTCCACTCCCAGCTTCAGAAAAGAGCTCACCTCTAACCTTGCTCTATGAGTGCACACAGTCACAATGGAACCATTTGCACTTTTCCTACCTATCTGCTTTTAATTGTAGCCTGTGACTGAAACAAAACACTAATGTAGTGACTGGAGAGAAACAGCATCTACTTTCAAACTTGTAGTGCTCAATGTTGACAAACTAACATAAAACGAATTCCTTTAGAGCCTGGGTAGACAGAATAAACAGACGTGCCAAGACAACACTAAGGCAATTCTTAAAAGTTGGACGTTCTATCTCTCAGAATGAAGGACAAGGGATCGGGGATTTAGCTCTCTGGCATAAGTGCCTGCTTTGCAAGCGTGCAGTTGTGAGTTTGATCCCTGGTACCAAAAAAAAAAAAAAAAAAAACCAGAATGAAGGACAAACAATCCCACTTGGTCAGTGGTCAGTGTATGAGCCCAAACTTATAATTGCACATAGGCCTAAAAGAGTGCCAAGACGCTGATTCCATCTGCAAGTAGTATGGGGGCCCTGAGAAGAACAGAGAGGGATTAGCCCAGGAAATATTCCAAGGAGGATGTCCACTGTCAACCTGCAACATACACAGAACCACAGAAAAGCGTTTCCCCCAAGCCATCCACAAGAGTAACAGGTTTGGCACAAAAGCAGAGTAAGAAAAACAAGGGCATCTTGCTTGGTATTCATGGCTGAGAAGAGCAGGCAGATCACTGCTGGCAACTCAAAGTCACCCCTAATGAGAGACACAGGCTCCTGGGATGGGCACTGGGCAAGATGCAGTGCAGGTCAGCAAACCCAAAGCGAGGTGCCGTGTGCTGCATAAAAGGTTGAGAAGGAGGCAGAAGAAAGTAAAGCAAGTTTCCAGGGCTCAAAAAGCTAAGGACCTAGACCACAGTGAGCTTGGACACATCTCTTCTGTTAAACCAAAATTAAAATTCAGCATGGCCCCAGGAACAGATGAGTCCCAAGATAAACTGTGGCTTTCACTAAGTGTAGGAACCAGAATCCCTAGCTATGACATCAGAGGAGAGAGAGAAGAAATGCATATATACATTCCTCCATTTGCATGTACACACATATACACATACTTAGCCCCTGATCAGTATGAAAGATCAGTTTTCTAATATGCCTTTTGCTAAGCCTAAAACAATCCTTTTTCATTGTCAAGCATGTTCACTGCTCATGCAGTCCTGGAGGATTTGCCAAAGTTTTTCAGTTTAAGGTAGTAAAAAGGCTTATACCTAACAGAAGTCTTGGTGACAAGATCTCTGTCCCTCCCTCTTTTCTACTCCCCACTATGTCTCTCTGTCTCTCTCTGTCTCATGTGTGCATGTGTATGGTATTAGGCTTTGAACCCAGGACACTCTACATTAAGTTGTCTTCCAAACCCTTTTAAAAATTTTTTTATTTTGACTCTATCTCACTAAGTTGTCCAGGTTGGCCTCAAAGTCCTGATTTTCCTGTCTCAGCCTCCTGAGTATAGCTGCAATTACAGGAATATAGTACCCTGCCCAGCAAAGGGATCTCTTCAGCCTTATCATTTACACTGTCACTTCTCATAATTCACTGTGTTATTTGCTGGTAATCTCTCTCTTTGCAGCACAGTAGTTGTGTCAAACTAAGCTGCAAAACCTGCTGCCTCCGAGGTCTTTCTCAGGTCTAACCAGGGTCCACAGAATTTGATCTGACCAATCCCCAGCAGGGACTTCCCTTAAAAAAGGGAAGCTCGTATACAGGGCAAAGATATGAGTGTGATGCTCCTTTTTCTATCTCACTTGGATTTGTTTTGGGAGCCCGCTGTGGTTCTTATTCAGTGAAGGCAGGCAGGGCACAAGTCTTACCCACTGTCTTACATAAACATGGAGGAGGTGGAGGAGGAGAATGTAATAGAAGTAGATGCTGGAAGAGGCTTGTTTCCACTTGACTAATGTTTCTCAAGCACACATTCTATGTCAAGTGACCCAGCAAGCAGCAGTAAGGCACCAAGGTTTTCATCCCTTTGTGCTATTATTTATATATGCTTCCCATCTGCTAGTCCACAGGAATGACACTGGTTTTATTCGAGAGGGCATCTGCAGCATAAATACAATTCTAGGTGTTCACAAACACCTGTTAGGTGAACAAATAATGGCTGAAGATATGAAGGGTTCTGGCAGAGGAGAGAGAAACCAAGCACATACACAGAGCGGGAGGTTCTTCTGTTAGTAGGAGAAACGGAATTTAGGGAGCCGTGGGGGTTGAAAAGAGTTTGATTTACTCTGTCAGGTAGGCAAGATAATTATCATCAATTCCAATGAAACTGTCATTCACAGTCCTTTTTTTTTT